>JARACY010003828.1:0-30467 GCA_029255725.1 Scrobipalpa atriplicella | reverse complement strand
CATAATCAGATCATAACAAAAAATATTTTTCAAGTATAATGTAACTTCGATGTCTGTAAGCCAACCGTAGGCTGACTTCCCTAGTTAAAGCAATAGACGGCCGCCCACTATTAATCGCTGATATTCAAGATGCAAGATGAGGCCATTGTTTTAATTCATTAAAGGTATAGCGTAAAATCGGGCCTACGCAGCATGAGCTAAAAATTACAATAATTTCCAACCGCAACGGGAACTACGGTATATAATGGTTTAAACAGAACTGTGCTAGCGATCGCAAACGCATAATCAGAGTATAATGTTACGGTGCTATATGTTATTTTTTAAAGTTTCAAGCTGAGGAATTATGTTCAAGATTTTATAAAAAGTTAATATGCGAATGGCGCGTGCTGATCATTATTATTCCTCATAATATACTTACTAAGCAGCAGCGTAGACGCGAGAAACCGTGTCAATGAGCGAAGGCGCCATAGCGAGAGGGTCATACATAATCATAACATGACTATATTATCTTATTTTATTATTATTTATGTGAATGGCACCGCAACGGCACCTCTTCGAAACTCCTACGGCGACTTTCTTTGGCGCGAAAGTTGATACTTTTTGCATATTGTCATCTTCGTACCGTTAATTATTATAAAACAGTAATGTTGCAGAACAAAGAACCATAATCTAAGTACCGACAAATGAAAATTTAGGGATCTCTACTACGGACCAACTCTTACTAAGCTATGACTAAAGTTGCTAATGCGATATTTCTAGACTAAACTCAAGAGATGACTCATCGTCATCCAAGGAATTTATATACTTCGTAATCGCAAATAAAAAAAAAAAAACTAATATTTTCTTTTTATTTAAAATTGCCGCACCCGAGGCGCCTTATATCTCCGAAGAGGCTAACAAACTCCTATTCCTTGACCCAGACACCATAATGCTCTCTGCAAAGCCGAAAACCGTCAAGATTCACAACTTTACATAAAACAAACATAAATTAATTCTTATTTCTCGATCTTAAATGGTAATTAAATTCGGCGTCAACCGAATCCGTCCGAATCGAAAACGAGCAAAAAAGGTTCTTATAAAACCCCTCGTCATGAGTCGAGCATGAGGCGAATACCATTTGAAATGGGTGTATTCTGCAAAAGGTATTATGACTACTGAACTGACTAAAAATACTGAAGAGAGAAATACAGAAGATAGAATATATAGAAGGGCTTATGAACTTCCTATAGGTTCCGACGGCTAGTTCAAGCACCGAGTGATAGAAACGCATAGAATGTGCCAACTGCATCTCCTCCCGGGCATGCTGTAAAAATCAGCGAAGGGATTCGAGGGTTTCAGTATGGTTTCAGTATTGTAAGTTAGGCGATGGGCTGACAACCTGTCAGTACAGCAATATACAGATCTATCTTAAACAACACCCTCAAAACTTGTCAGACATGGCGGAATGACCTTTGGGTCGTTGACGCTCTGCCTACCCCATTAGGGATACAGGCGTGATAATATGTAGGTATGTATGTATGTGTAGATATAATTGTGTACCTATACCTACCTAGATCAGGGAATCAAGATGCTCTAATGATTAGGCTTAATGTTTTTCAGCATTTAGTAAAACAATATCTCAACCAGAATAACTCCTCCACATGAATTTATTTACAACACAAAACGTCCAGTCAAAATTTTATAGGTTTTGTGTCGAACGAAAATGCCGCCTTGTGCCGCTGCCGAAACAGGTTGGTGCTGACGTGCTGCCTCGCTGACGCTGCTGCCTGCTGACGGACCGTCGTTATCCCATTCATTCACCTCTCCATCCACGAATCAACGTTTTTGCAACATTGCTGCCGATTCTGTTGCAGACGCAAATTAACTTATTTTAGTTTGGTTTTGACAGAAATACAACAGCTATAATTCTGTCAAACTTACATATAACGCCTAAAATAAGACGACACCATCTAGCATGCCATCATAAGATGCCTTACCTTAAATAATTAAGGCAAGTAACGTCACTCTGAAAGGCTTATAACCAGCTGTTATATTCCTTTCTCAATATTATTCAAATTTTAGAAAGTGACAGGACAAAACTAAAATAAAATTAGTTGTGTGTACAACAGAATCGCCACCAGTATACGATTTACCGGCATCATTATACGATGGCGTTGGAATTGGTGCGTTTTGCGCCGCTCCTTTTGAAATTCATCCACGCGCTTAAAGTATTGCGTACAGCAGACTAAGTATCTTCTGATAATTGATCGAAATGCTTACAGATACCTGCAATTAATAATGTTTTGCAGGTGTAACTTACACTGGTTACATGAGTTCAAGGTAGGTCAATTTATTTATTTTTTATATGTTTCATTGTCTTTAAACTAAATATGCTCAAGTAGATAGTCAAGTCATCAGCATTAACTAGCTTTGATACAGGCTTTGATACAGCACTAAGATCTAAATCAACGCTGTGGGTCAAATCGCATCAATAGATTCAAGAATCTATTTTCAAAGCTTGTTATCTTTTCACATTTATTCGTTAGTGTCTCATTTACATGAACTGGCGCCAGTTCTGAGTCCTAACGCGCCGAAACAAATACCTATCTCCTAAATAAATGTTCCTCGAGATCTTTCCATTTACATATTTTATTCGACACAATGATTTGGGTTCAACCGACCGGCCAGGTATGTAAAAATAAAAACACTGAATCCTGCAGACCAAATAAGTGTAAATTTTGGAGCGAACTTATTAAAATTCCTGACCCAAAAACAATTTATTGTGACTGCAACTTAATCAAGCCTTATTTCTTGAGATAATACTTTGTTCCCACCCAACACGATACTGGTACTTAATACGAATATTAATTAAGGTTATCGCTTGTTGACGAAGATATAAGAAGTACCTACGTACCTCCTACGTTTAGGAAAATGGGCGCTTTTCCACTAGACGGCACGTCAACGGCAACGGCGACGGCACGGTACCGTCGACGATATCGTAGGTGAGATAATGTATGAAAATCAATCAAATTATATGACACGCTTTTCCACTTGCAGGCACGGCACCGTCACGGCATGTCATCGATTCCTATAGATATTGTCACGTGATCGTCGCCGTGCCGTCGCCGTTGCCGTTGACGTGACGTCTAGTGGAAAAGCGCCCATTAAATGATTTTTTCTTTTGCAAAATCCTGAAAATGTTCTGTTAATGCAGAACTGATATTTATATTTAACACAGGGTTGGCTTCAGGAGTTTAGTTTCTTTAACGATTTATTGTAGGTACCTACACAAAAGAGTACGAGGACATGGACAGGAAAAATAACCTGGACACAACCAAGGCTCTTATAGTTGACAAGAAATTTCTTACAGTATTAGATATAGTTCTATACAGAGGCGTAGGTAATGGTTATCGAAAAAATCATCAAGCGACAAAATCGCCTGAATTGGCGAATTTCCGAACCATCCCTTTTTCGAACGACATGTTCGTTCCACCGGTTTTTGCCGCCAAGGGCGTGTAAAAGGCGGGAAAGCCGTGATTCCCCATTTCCCGGGTAATTCACGCGTGTTTCACCGAAAGGGCCGTTTCCGTCCTCGATCAGACCTTTCATTCACCAGCCATAATAGAGTCTGATGCCCGCACAATACATATTGATGGAGACATCATTTCACTCAATTATTCATGTAAGTAGTTTGGATTGGACAAATTGCGTATAAGTATTTCTTTTTTTCCCATGTTCGTATCGACCAGCTCTAGTGAAGTATTTAAAGTACACATTAATGATACATTGGTATAAATTAGGTATTGGGAAGCTTCTAATTTACAGACACCATGATAGGTTTACAATATTATAGTAGGTACAGTCAGCGGGCGATTATTGTGGCAGAATTAAACTATGAATGTATATCTTTCGGAAACTATGTTCTTGAATCTAAAATATTGCAAGAAACTCTACAAAACATAAAAAAGAAAGAAAGAAAATCATTTATTCGGCACCAGCTATTAACAATCAGACAACTTAAAATCAAAATAGCCTAACAGTTACACTCGATACCTAAAAGCTTCCCAACTCAGCACAATGTTCCAGTCAAAGCTAGAAACTTACAAAGACAACAGTTTATCTAAAATGCAATTACATTACCCAAATACATACTACTATTCCATACCACTAGCTGAACTAAGTAGTAAAACTTTACGAGGCCATCCGAATATTGGATGCACATTGTTGCAAATTGCAAATGTGCAACACGTGTATTAGAGAGTTATCGATTAAATCGATTGCCTTTGGAATCAAATAAAATTTTAGCGGTAGCAGCGGAGGAATCGGAGTAGAGTTTATTTTAAACAAATTAGTAATGCACATAATGCTTTCCATCTCGTAGTTGCAAAAATCACGATTTAACTATACCTATCATTTTCTAACATGAGAGAAAATCAAGGGCCGGCAATCATTTTAGTCAATATTTTGTTGTCGTGCCCTCCACAAATCAATAGCACTAATTTATGCTTTTCCATATTTTTCTCAATTATGTTTAACGCAATGTGATTTGCTGTAGCACCTACCTCGATTTATGTAGAATAATATCCAGTTCTTCCGACGTAGGGATAACGGCAATACACATTGCTCACTCCGAGAACAGGACCAGACGCCGAGGGTTTCTCTCGAGTTTCCTAGAAAATGCAGCTCCATGCTCTGACTTCCGACGCACGTTCGATGCATCCATAACCTCTGCGATAATATTGTGCTGCGATGCGACCGACTGTACTGGACCTCATGCGAATGCAAACTGCTCTTGATTCCAATACTAAAAGTAATATATAAATAAATTCATTAGTTGTTTAGATCAATATCTAGGGCTCGTATTTATAAAGCGATCTCAAGATTGAGAGTAATATTAAGTACGGATTTGACAGGCAGTTTTGTATTGAAATGCCATTTCTGAAACGAACTCAAACTCACTGTCAGTCTCAAGAGCTGATTACAAATACGGGCCTAAGATTATAATCACAATAGTCAAGATTATACTTCACATTCTTATACTTTCTTCACAAACCTACTTATAAGAACTTGAATATTTTTAAAAATATTTACGAAGATACGTATTTTATTTGAATTAAATTTAATAAAGACAATATTTCTCAAATAGATAGCTACACTAATTGATTTTATTATGAAGGTACTCAACAAACCAAAAGTGTTAAAATAAATTAAGCGCCGTCTACTAAATCAAATTAAATAAGTATTTAAAAATAAACTAGAAAGAAATAAATGAAGCTGGTTTGACGTGACTTGGTGTTCAAACAAATTGGAGTTATTTATTTAGATAAAACTTATGACCAATAAGATTTTAATATTATGTTGTAAAAGACTTTTACACTGTGCTATTTAATAATATCGTAATAGTTAGAAACTTTTTTATGTTTATAAATGTAAGTAGCGTAGAAACATACCTATAAGTAGGAAAGAGTTATTTTTGCAGCTTAATATATGAATGCAACAGAAATATGTTCTATTCTATTAAATCAAATAACATACTTATATATCTTATCTTTTGTCGAAAAATAACCAAAATCATAAATACTTACTAACATAACTTATTTACAATCCGTTTTGGTAATCAATGTTTTTTTTAATTCTATGTAAGTTTCTTTGTACACTCAAAACAAAAACAACGCTTGTTGGTCATTTATATCGTATCGTACAAGTTAAAATACCTCATCATTACACAAGACTAAAGTCTACAAACAGCAACCACGCTCACTCGCCCGAAGCAATACCCATCACGTTACATCCAATACACAATTAATAGACCCGAGGCACTTAAGACGCGTTTGTCATTTTTCATGTAAAAGTTGGGCTTCCGCCGCCCACGCGTGGACAAAACTGGTTGCGACGCTTGTGCAATCAAAAGTGGAAATTAATACTTGTTTGATAACGAGAAATTGTACCGGGCTTTTTGCTTTGTGAATTGTGATGCTGTCGCGTGTTGGGTTTCGATTTAACAACGGTTTTTGGAATATACAGGGTGTATCATTTCATAGTTGCGTATACAATACAATGTATTGAATGTCATTCTCTACCGAGTGCCGCGGGCTTTTGCATTCACCAGATATATATGTAGTGAAAATGGAATTGAGTGAAAAGCTAGTGTTCATAGTCACAAATAAATAATCTCACATACAAAAGCATTTTTTAAACTCTTGCCACACTCGTAATTTCACGGGTTCCAACGCACGGGTGATGCAAAATAAACCGGGGGGTGTCCATGTCCACATTTGCCGTATTTATGTTGCCAGAAAAAAAAAAGGAGGAAACAAATGGAAACAAAAGCTTATTTCTGATTTGCGATGAGTTTCCTCGTCAAAAACAGTGCTTGATGATTGAGACAGAAGCCCCAAAGACACTGGAACCGACATAAGTCAGTTACTCGTATTTGGCGAAGGATTCCGGTAGGAGGATGGTCGCAAACCAATTAGTTAAATGCGGAGCCATCAACCGCCCGCCACTCATGTAAGATTGTTCAGCCGGACTTATCCACAGGAGAGCGAGTCTGAAGCGTTTTCCGGAAGATAGCTGATATGATAGTCGTTAATACCGCTCCAAAATTTCCTTCACTTACAATTTCACAGGTTCGAACACATTATATGTGTCAATGGGCGCTTTTCCACTAGACGGCACGTCAATGGCAACGGCGACGGCACGGTGACGATCACGTGACAATATCTATGGGAATCGATGACATGTGACGGAGACGTGCCGGTAAGTGGGAAAGCGTGTCATATAATTTCATTGATTTTCATACATTATCTCACCTACGATATCGTCGACGGTACCGTGCCGTCGCCGGCCGTTGCCGTTGACGTGCCGTCTTGTGGAAAAGCGCCCAATGACAATGTAGGTAAAATAAACTTCACGCTTTGAGCTTCCACTCTCGTCTCGCCGGATTTATGTTGCCAGTCGCAAAATTGCGTCCGTGCTACTTCCGATAGAACTCGTTTAATCAACCTGGTTCAGTCCTGGCTGCAAATTGTTTGAAACATTCCACGAATTTGTCTGAAAGTGAAAAGTATACGCTTCAGCACGGTGGCGACTAGCAGTCAGATATTCCAATTTGCAATTTTAAATTACATTTTAAACTAAATATGTGTGGTCAAAGCTGCTCGGTTTATGAATATTTCTTTTATTGCAACCAGGAGCATTACTCAAAACGAGTCCCACTGAACACTTTAGCCTAGTACTAGGCCTACTTACAATGTTCTCCCAGCAGATAGTGAATGCGGCTATTGAGCGCTAAGTGGCGCTGATCTGCCGAGGGTCTTTGTGCAGCACGTGCGCCGGCTGGGGCCCCGTGAGAGGGCTTCAACACATCGACGTCCTTTGTGTTATGGGCCTCAACGCGCTTTGTCTAGTTCAGAGTAGAAAGGATTCATCATAGACCGGACTTAATGCCCTATTATTATGAGACAAAAACTAGCTACTCTAAAAATTACAGGATATTTTTGTAAAACTCGTAAAAAATTAAATATCTATTTCCTGACTATTTGGCAAGAAATGCCATACATCGGATCCGGAGGGCATGTTAATTTGTCAGTCGGCGATAATAGAATGAAGACTTTAAACGACTTTACCATTTAAGCAAACCTATCTACTCATATCTTGAGAAAATATTTAATCTGTATCAATTTGGATAAAAGCGCGCGCCGCTGTTGAGTTCAATCTGACAATTAACAGAATGTAAAAACTGCCGACATAACCTCACAACTCTCGGCGCTGCGTGGTGGGGCTCTACGTGGAAAACTTTAGCAAAGCCAGGATTTTAGCTATTATTGTACCTCAGTGGCACGCCTTGGTAAGAGAGAGGCCTATATCTATAGTGAACTGATTGAAAGAGGCTGATAATGATGCTGTTGGTACTAATACTTGGCTAAAAGAGACAAATTACTGAAACTCTACAATCCCTACATTCAGCCATCGTACCTAAATAGAAGACCAGTAAAAATCTTCACAGGTATTGAAAATGAAATCGAATTATATTCAGTGGACTTATCTCAGTACAAGAACTTTGAATCAAACTTGTCAAAGTTAGTACTAATACTAACGTTGACAAATAAAAGAACTCGGACACTTTTCCGTAGAGTCGTTCATCGCAACCCGCACGAAAGGTAAAAAAAAAATGTTTAGGTAGTCTGGCAGCAGTGATGCACTTCCCAGACCAAGTCTCATGCCCTGGGAGTCCCAGTCAATACCATTTTACGATCGAGCGAAATTACCTCACGCATTTATATTACAGCTAAGTTTTACGTCTGTCTTCCATTCGCCTTGGCGCGTCCATAGGCCCGGCGCTTAAGGGTGTTGAAATGCCTTTGTACTTTATTGAATAGACCATTTGCAATACGGTATGCATGGTACATTTTTTGAGTTAGATTTTAAGTTTGATTGAACGCGACAGTTAACGTGCATTTTGGGCAGGGTTGCGATTAGAAGTAGAGCGAATTTTCAGTTTCTTTAAAATCTTTCTCTTTCTCTCTCTGGAAAAGAAATGTGTTACCTACCTTTCTACTCATTCAAAGGGTGTCAAAAGTCAGCTCAAATTGTGAACGAAATGAAGGTATATGCCTCTCACAAAATATAAACAAATTGAAACTACTTATGTCGTAGAATAGAGATAAATACTACTGGCTGGATCCGTATTTTTGAATCATTCGAATCTAATTCGCATACGAAAGAGTAACTTTCCTATCCATAAAATTTCGCAAGCGAATTCTGCTCTTTCGTATGCGAATTCGATTGGAGTGATTCAAAAATACAGAGATTTTTGATAGTTAGGAAATTTTAGTCCTCGGTAAATGTAGAGTCAATTGAATAGGAAGGTCGCAAAATCAAATTACCTACATAGCTTTTAGCGTCTTATCTGCGCGCCTATAATTCTTTTTACATCTTTTTCCCAGAGCAGTTATAGTCGGTAAGTCCTCCTTTGATCTTTAAAGAGCCATTGATAAATCCAAATTGCGTTTACGGAATCAGGATATGCGGGTAGCGACCACTTCATTTCCTTCCTTTGAACGTCAATAGGGAACTCTTGAGGCCAATAAAGTACTATTTTTCTTTTTATAAACATGGACTCAAAAATTGATTGTCTCGAGGCTATTGGGTCCTACCTAGACTCCTACTCGACATGACTCTGTATTTTTTAAAGCCAGTAAATTGAAATTACATTGAAGCCAGTAAATTGAAGTACATTGAAATGGACCTAACTTTCGCTTCTCTTACAAGAATTATTCCGCGCCAGGTCACAGTACCTACTGTATTAGGTCTATGGCTACGTACGGCTTGGTTGCACAATTCTTGATTAACCAATAAATTACGGGTCAAGTACTAATTAACGTTAGGGCTGTCAACACCTACCATTTCATTAAAGAAATATTTGATTATTTATACATGGCTCAGCGTCGTCATCGGTGTGAGTTTGAGCTGCAGAATATAAAAGTTGATAACTAATGTTTAAAAAAATACAAGTCAAGACAATACTCGTTGAACAGCTCAACGCAACAGAAAGGCAAGTTCTAATATCCGACTAGGGTTTCATAGAGGTCCAACTATCCTCGCCTAAACCGATTACATGCATGTCGGTAAGTTAGCTGAACTATTCATAATCCTTAAACGTTGAACTGAGGACTAATTGAAACAATGAAACTGGTCAGGAAATCTCTGGACAGGCGGGAAAAGCCAAAAGCTAATTAAAGGATAGGGTTGCCACCGTCTTACTTGTATTGTATTACAAACATTTATAAATATCGTAATATTTTGTAGTTTTATACGATCGTATCGTAACCACCACTTTTCCACCCCGTAGTTTCACGGTCAAAATGTATCTACTTCAGATACTCATCTCTCTGAAGACGCTACATCTACCTAAAATGTGATATTCCAGGTCCTTGTCAACCTATGCACCCAATTTATTTTTAAATTTGTATAGCCGTTTCAACGTAAAAGAATCATACAGACGATGGCACTTATAATTATAATACTTACTGCTTAGTATGACAAAATCAGGTCTTTTGAACATGCTCGATCAGGAATTGGCTATCTTCCCTTATCTGACCTAATAAACCTACCGTCATCCGTTAATCTTATTAACCAATGATAGATATCAAGCTAACAGAACAAATTCATTACCGATCAATCTAAACACAGAGCCGGTTGCACAAACACCAATTAATCGCTGGAGCTGTAATTACCAAGTTTAGTATATGTATATGGGCGTGATTCTAAACGCCTTTTATGCGATATAAGATAGATTTTCAAGATTATAGAAGTTTAGTGGAGTTTCCTTCTTGCGTTCTTTTCTTGTCCACAAAAGAACGCCAAGACGCCAACCAAGTTGAAAACGAAAACGTACACTCGAAGTGAGAAATGCACGAATATTTGAATTAGAAATAAAACGTTCTTTCAGATATAAGAGCAACACGGCCTTCCGAAGGCCGTGTTGCTCTAAGTTTCAGATCAGTAAAATTTATTTTATATACACATCCTGTATTAATTTCTATTATTTTTAACTTATATCTTTTACTTTTAAAAACATTTTATAAATAACACAGTGGATGGCGGATGAGTTTAACTTAGGTTTAACTTAACCATCTGTCAAGTATAGTGAGTGTGGCAAATCCAACAGTTGCTATAGTTGCCGCCTTTAAGTAGCTCCTAAAATTGGGCCCTTTGTATGCTTATGCATAACATCACATCAGCCACCGCACTACTGCCAAATCCGATTATAACTTGGCTGTGACTGTAAGCTGACTGAACTGAACAATGCATGTAAACTTGATATAGCATGAGCATGAGCAACTAGGTGGGAATTGAGTACTTGGAGTGCATGGATCACTGGCTACATAGATCTACATATTACTAGCCAAGAAAGGTGGCTGAATTTGGGGCTCTCCTGTCGGCAGAATTTCGGTATCTACACCTGGTGTAAGTGACAGAGTACAAGGAACTGATAGGGGTTGCTCAGTCAACAAAACTGAACAACTTTCCAGGAACCAGGATTTTTTTTTGAAGAAATTTTACAGGGTGTAACAGAAAGGGTATATGCATCGAAAAATGTGTGAATGTACCCATGAAACTGAACAACTTTCCCTAAAAAACATAGGTCGAAAAACGAAAAAAAAATCGTGACTCATACACATACTCATACTAAATGCATCAGCTGATAGCGTATTTAGTATGGGAAGTCAAATTTTTTTTTCTTATTTCGACCTATATTCCTTAGGGAAAGTTGTTCAGTTTCATGGGTAGATTCACACATTTCTCGATGCATATACCCTTTCTGTTACACGTTGTATAATTACATTCCCATACAAAGTGACCACCTCGATCACACAATTTGTATGGAAAACCCTTATTTTTTCATTTTCTGAAAAATAAAGAGTTATATAAGTATGTTTCATATTTCAAAATATATCCCTTGGGTGGAAAGTCGTTAAGTTTATTAAGAAGAATTACCCTCTTAAAACGTATGAAACCCAACCGAGTATAGACGTTTAGTTTCCCAGCTGCTACAAAGTAGAAGCTAATGAAGTTTAAAATTTCGTAAGCGTCTGATTCCACCGTCTTTTAGCACTACAAAGTCTGGAGCAGGTGAGCCAAGTTTGTTTATTAAAACTTTGGTCGTCTATTTTAACCACAGGTTACTTTTTAATAACTCCTCATCATACATAACATAATATGTATTCGAAAGAAGCACAAATCAGATAAAAAATCAAATAATGATGTAAAAAAGTACGTACTGATTTCCTTTAAACCACATGTTCTACTAATAATAACAAACAACTTTCGCAAAGCACAAAAATTTAAGCTTGAAATAAAATTTTGCCTTGTCCATACAAAATTGCAAACAAGGAGAGTATATTTGCATGGAAAAGGCATTTTTTTTCCAGCAAAAATTTTTATGCTTTGAGAAAGTTGTTTGGTATCATCAGTACTTATCAGTAAAACATGTGGTTTAAAGGAACGCAGCCTTTTTTTACATCCTGTGTAATGTTCAAAAATCTAAACAACTTTTCATAACGAGAGCTTTGTAATAAAGAGTATTTTCGCTAATAACAAAAATATCCCTGTATTTTATCTAAACTCAAAATTCTATTGATTGTACCTATGCCTATTAGAAATTGTGGTAAAGATTTTACTCTGGTTAAAAAAAACCGTTATAATACCTACGTACGTACTAGTTAGTTACTTTACACAAATTGCACGTACAATGTAGCACAAAGTAAGTTGAAGGCTTCTCTTATCAAAGTTAGGATCCGCTCGAGTGGCTCACGTCCCCGATCGCCTCGGTAATACCTACACAATATGTAATAGATTAGATTAGATTTATTTATTTCACATTATCAATTTCATAATTACATTGCAATAATAATAAAAATGTCAGAGAATAATATGATCGTCAAAAATAAAAATGATACAATAAAAGTAACGAAAAATGTCAAAACTTAATTTCTATTTTAGAAATAGATTCCACTAGATGTCTAAAGAGTTTTAAATATAATAGAATGTCAATACTAAACATGATTGGTTGGTATGCTAAACTGTCCCTTAAGTACGCTCAAGGAATATCGATTTTGGTTGTGTTGGAGTTTTGAACTGTAGATTCAGTAATTAAGTAATTTACTAATTAACTGTAATTAAGTACTGTGTATTTCGGGACCGATCTAAATACCTAACTTAGGCTTGTATTTATAAAGCGATCTCAAGATTGAGAGCAATATTAAGTAGATCTGACATCCCGTTTTGTACTGAAATGACATATCTGATACGAACTCAAACTCGCTGTCACTCTTGAGAGCTGATTATAAATACGGGCCTTAGTATCAACATTGTAGTCAGCATTACTTTATTAGGCTATTTAGTTTTTAATTTGTCTGATTGTAATTACTGGTACCGAATAAAATGTTTATCTTATCTTATCATTCAAAAGTGCCAAGTGTCAAGTGCCTTTAGAAGTGTATGAAAAAAATTGCCTTAACTCTAACTACTATCGTCCGTCAGACTTTATAATCGGCCACACACACACACACATTTTTACTATGCGAATTCGCAGCTTTGTTTTAACTCCAACTTGATCTAACACTGTCTACGCTACGTAAATAGCAGTTTAAAATATGTGCTACTATTCGTCCTAATACATAGCACTGCAGCCAGTTGGCGCAACCACCTATTTAGTGGTGGTAAGCTACGTGCTACGGTCTACGCCCCTCTACGGCAACGCTACGACTTTGCTACGCGACACAAGTTTTCAACAGCGGTTCCTAGTTCCTCCTTCGCGTCGCAGATGAGATGTTAATGTCTGTAAGTAGTTAAACTGCTATCTGTTCCTCCTAATTGCCACGGAAAGTTGCTCAACACTTAATTGTGCAGCGCGAAGTTTTGTTTAAAGTGCGTCTTCCAGGTGACGCGGCGTAGAAAGCTTGTTTCAACTAAAGTTAGTTTAATTCTACTGGTAATATTAACGCCATAGTAAATTAGTAAAACTTAAACCCTTTACGGCATACGAGTCCAAATATGACCACAATTTTTTTATCAGTTATTTTTACTCAGTAAAGGTAACTAAACAAAAATAAACTATCAAAAACGGGTGGTCATATTTGGACTCGTATGCGTTAATGGTTTAAGATAAATAATGGTTCAACAAAAGAACTAAATAAAAACAATAGCTATAACTAACTCCTTATAGGCAGGTAGTTAGGTACCTACGTTCAGTTGAGATATCAACTATAGTTTCTCTCTCAATCAAGTAGGTAGGTATAGTAACATGGAATTAAATGCTGAAATTTTCAGAATCGAATATTATCGTGCTTCCTATAATTCGGAGAACAAGGTTCAAATTAGGGAGCGATTTTAAACTTGAAGGGTTAATTCCAAAACTGTGGGAATTTGCATCGAAGCTCCTACTGAGCGAATTTTCCTTTCATTATATGAGTTAACGAAGTGGAAATTTGAACCTCAAAGCGTCTTCCTCCCTTTGTTAGTTACTTTCAAACTTATACCTACTTGCCTACCTAATCATCGGACATTAATTATGTAAGATACATTCTTAAATACAACTACCTAGTATTTTACAACATATTTTTGCTCTGACATCTATTACAGGCGCTGCACTGCACGAGCGAGCATGACTCGTTGTCGTGAAAACTTCGAGGTGTAGGTACCTAATAGTTTAATATCCAGTTAATGTCCTGTTTGGTTTTACTCAAAAATTAAAATACTTTAACTTTACTCCAAAATACTTTAACTTTAATCATCTTCACCAAAGATTTAGAACAGCATAAATTGCTTGGGAAGTTTTGATGGCTATTTGATAATTCATAACGTCGTCATGAATGATAGTTGTGGAATCGATATCCTACCCTAAACTAGGGGCTGAGGTTTCGATTTTGGTTCTTAGAGAACTTATCAAGTCTCTCAGAGAAAATTCGCCGTCAGAGATAGGTACTTATTTAATGCATTTTTAAAATAATTTGTATGTAGGTTAGGTACCTACTTGAACTAGACCTAACCTAGTACTATTATTATATTCTGTGACCTAACATGATCGGGATAGGTACTTGCCTACGTAGCTTACGAAAATATAAAGTCGCCATATGGTAAGTAGTTATATGGCGGATGCGTATCGTAAATGGTACTATTCCTTTTTGGTACAGAAGATTTCACGATCCCTACATATATGTTTCTAAGATAAACAAAAAACCTCTTTGGCTTAAATAAAATAACGTCGTTAAATATTTGTTATTTCATCAGACTTCCCGAAATGTTTCCTAGTGTATACCAGCGTCTGTTCGCATTCCGTCGCAGTCGAGCACTAAAGTTGATTAAGGGGAACGTTACAAGCTGTCGTCGACAAACTACTTATCTAAATTAAATCTCTTGATCCTGCTCTGGCGAGAAACTGTTTCCTTACTTCACTCTATTTCTTCGTTCTTTCTTACGACTCGAAAGACTTTTATGTACACTTGATGTTGCAGTATTTATGTTTCAGTATTTTGTTAACAGAGTTGGTAGGATGTGTAAACTAGGAAATCGTAAATCGCTAAACAATCATATAACTATTGCAACAACTTTATTCAGCATATAAATAATAGTATTAATTAAATTAAACATTTTTATAATATAGCACGATACATTATTGTACAATTTTACATTTTGCGTTGTGCAGATAAACGATCCTAGCGCCGCTCGATCTATCTTGGCGCTAGCTGCCAAGTGTCAGGAACTATGGCATATTAAAATGAACATTTCTCAGATCAATCAAGTGTTGTACACCTTAGTCACAAGACCAGCAGCAATTGTAGAGCCAGCGACGCGCAACATGACGCGACCTAGCTCCTTCACATCTTTATAACACTCAATACAAATAGGCCTACATACTTCTATTTCAACTACAGCTATTGAGTTGTTTCCCAAACAACGAGGGTGCTTCTTTATCATCTCACCTGTGCTTTTATTTAATAATGATTTCAATTTAACTATGTTAGCTGACTCTACCAATGATTGGTGATGAATCAGAACAGGGAACCCCTTTGTAATGGGGACCTTAACATTGAAGACAACAAGCCTGGCTTCAAATCTTGTGGTAACAGGCACTTGATAAACAGGATCACTCAGTATATTACCTACAGACACATTTTGAATATCTATGCCTGACAGAGTCACACTGACTTGATCACCAGCAAAAGCTACATTACATGGCATGTCATTGATGCTTAAATTCCTCACTTCTGCCATTTCTTTCATGGGACAAACTAGAACCTTGTCACCTTTGTTCAGTGTACCAGTTTCAATTCTGCCTGCCACACAGAAGCCTGAACCAGTGCCCTTGAAAACATCATTGATTGACATTCTTAAGGGTTGAGCTACTGGCCTCACTGGAACTTTAAAATTATCAATAACTTCAAGCAGGCAGGGTCCTTTGTACCATTTTAACAATTCAGGTTCTGCTGGAGGTTTAACTAAGTTCTCTCCAGTTAGGCCAGAGCAAGGCACATAAGTTACATCTGAATCTTTAAATCCAGCTTGTTTTAAGAAAGCTTTTAACTTCTTTACAATCTCATTGAACCTTTCCTGGGACCAATTGTTTGTATCCAGTTTATTTACAGCAACTGCAAGCTGGTTAACTCCTAAAGACCTGATAAGAAGAGCATGTTCTCGGGTCTGTCCACCAAAGTCAAATCCGGACTCAAATTCTCCCGTAATTGCATCTACTACCAATAATGCAACATCAGCTTGTCCTGCACCAGTGATCATATTTGGAACAAAGTCTGCATGACCTGGTGTATCCAAAATTATAACTTTCTTATTTTTTGTTTCAAACTGCGCTCTTCCAACATCCATAGTAATTCCTCTATGTCTCTCTTCACCAGTTTCATCAAGGACCCAAGCATACATGAAACTCTGCTTGCCAATCTTCTTGCTTTCTTGCTCATATTTATGTAAAGTTCTTTGACTTACTTCTCCTAGATCACAGAGCATACGCCCCATTAAAGTAGATTTTCCAGCATCTACATGACCCACTACTACAATATAAAGGTGGTCCTTTTCAGATCCTCTCACATTAGAGTACTGAACATTAGGGTCAACTTTATTTTCTTTTACTCTCACTGATGTTTTCATTTCGTCAGTTAGTTCAGGTTTTGGTGAAGATATCCTTTCAACGGCAGGTGAAAGCTCTCTAGGTGTTTGAGGTTTGCTTCTGGAACCACCATCCTCCTGTATCTTAAAACCTTTAATTGCCCCTGAGCCCTTAACATCTGAAGCAGTTGATATAACCTTAGGAGTATTGTTAGATTCAGTGCTTGTTATTAATTTTAGTGTATCTGTTTTGTTAGTTGATATGATTGGTGCTTTTCCAGGATCCTTAACAATTAAAGAAGGGGTCTTTACAGGCTCAGCCTTAGGTTTCTGCGAACCCTTATTTGCGGTTTTGTTCAACATCTCATTAAGTACTTTTTCATGATCAAAGTTGTTGTCTAGCACAGACTGAATAAGAATGTTTTCTGATATTGTGTCGCCTAAGACGTCTCGCAGCTGTTCAAGGCAGGAGACTAGCCGCGCTTCTTCAATCTCGGACAAGTTAAGACTCCGGGGGTCAACAGACTCGCGACGGTCGAGAGTTGGACGTGAAGCCTCCGCTACCTCATCTTCGGCCTCCTCTTGTATGTTGCTGTCAGTCTCTAGGAAATTAGCGATTGGCTGCTGATTCCGTGTCCTGTCGAAAATGAACTGTTCCATATCACTAGGAGATAAGTTGTCTTCGTCCACTGAACGGCCGTATTCGTCGTAGTCATAATCGTCCTCCGAGTACAGCCGGTTTCGCACATTCCGATGGCGAGCCATTTTTATAAAACACACGTTATTTATTTACGACTTATTAACATATTGTTCACTGGTTCCTTTGATCCAAAATTTCACAAAATTAAGCTGCACGTTTCTCCAATTTTTCGATACACTTTGCTTTGACATTGACAAATTGTCACATATGGTAGGTAGCGTTCCTTTTCTTGATAATAATTTTTAGAAACATTACGCGATTTATAAATTAAGACAAGTAATTTTTAATATTTAGAGTCTGATATTATTACCATAACGCTTATTAATGTTTTTTATGCCTTCAAATTTAACTACATAATTAAATATAAGTAATATTATTTTTTTACAATTTTATAATAATAGTGAACGCATCGGAATCGTATTTATTTTGACAAATCGCCATATCGTTCGGAAATTAGTCCGCTTTTTTGTTTTGTTTTTAGCGATTGGTGCTAAACAAGACACGAGCAAAGTACGAAATTTTATATAGCGTTGTTTTTTTATATGAAGTAATTATACCAAAAAGCATGCAAGAAAAACAAAAGAATCAGCTGTCATCCTTGCTTTTGTGTGATTTTACGCCTACTTTTCTTTAATATTTAGATTAGAAAACAACGTAGAATTCGTTTGACAAAAAGGTTATAAAAGTATTGTGTGCTATTACAGATACTTATATGGAATAGCTCATGAGGCTTTTGTTGGCAGAAAAATAAGAATAATATTAACCAACTGCAAAACGGTTTATCTTGATATTTTAGCCCCTTGACCCACTGCAACTTTATCAATATGAAGAAAAAGGTACGTACCTATCTCGTTCATTCTGAAGATCATCCATTCTTCAATTATTACTTAACAATTTCATTTCATTATCTGCTAACATGATTATCTTTTATTAAAAAAAATACTCTGTCATGGTTGTTGCAGGTACTCTTGATGGGTAAAAGTGGCTCTGGCAAGACCAGTATGAGGTCAATTATATTCGCCAACTATATAGCCAGAGACACCAGGAGACTAGGAGCCACAAGTAAGTTAAGTTCAAGATCCGATCAAACCATGGGATCAACCACATTGTGTTTAAAAGTCTGATATAGTATAGTAATTGAAATGTTTAAACATTGTGAATAAACAGTCTACAAATAAGAATATGAGAAGGCTTTGTAAAAGTTCTTCTTAATTTGTAGTTATTGCTAACAATGCACTTAACAATGTATGATATCAATCACTGGTTGATTGATCCACATTGGCTGAGTCATCTTTGACTGAGTTCAGAGTAGAACTTTACTATTGGCACATTGATTTATAAAAAAAAAACTATAATCATAATGAACATATGTTTGGCAATAGAAAGTATCAAAATTATTACATATTTTTTTTGCTAAATGTGTGGCAATAACAATGTTGTGCACATTGACACAGTTATTCAAAAAGTGTGAAAGAAGAACCATTTTATATTATTGTATAATATTTTTCCATCAATTAAAAGTTTTTATTTATAACATCAACACAACAATAAGATGTAACTGAATACTTTTATTTCAGTTGACGTAGAGCACTCGCATGTAAGATTCCTCGGCAACCTAGTGCTCAACTTATGGGACTGTGGAGGCCAGGAGGCGTTTATGGAGAACTACTTTGCCTCACAGAGAGACAACATCTTCCGGAATGTTGAGGTTCTCATTTACGTCTTTGATGTGGAGAGCAGAGAACTGGAGAAAGATTACCACTACTACCAGTCTTGCCTTGAAGCTATTTTACAGGTTGGTACTTTTGTTGCTTAAGTTACATTGATTACATTACAGAGTATAGCAACAAGAAATTGAAATCAGAAGACCTTGTTTGTGGTATAATATGATGTGCAATCACCAGCCAAGGCCTTTGTCTCAATAAAATAAAAACTTAGTAACAAACTTAATACCAGGATCTTCAATAATCATGGCTTTTCTGACATATACTTTTTTAATGTCTTTATTTTTTAAATCATTTCATGTTCACTTATGTGTGAAACCCAGGGTAAGCTCATGCCCCTTGGTGGGGATGTATATGAGTTGATGATGATGATGATAATGTTCACTTTAGAACTCTCCCGAGGCGCGGATATTCTGCCTGGTGCACAAGATGGACCTGGCGCCGGAGGAGCAGCGCGAGGAGATCTTCAGGTCGCGGGTGGAGGACCTGAAGCGCCTCTCCAAGCCACTTGACTGCACCTGCTTCCGCACCAGCATATGGGACGAGACACTTTACAAGTAAACACCTATTTACTATAGCCTCATTCATTAGCCATGGGCTCACGACTCCAAGGTCCCGGGTTCGATTCCCGGCGGGGGACAACGATTTTGTGTTGTTGTTTCTAGTTTGTTTAGGTTAGGGCATTGCAGGCAGATCACCTTAAAAACTAGTCCCATAGAGTTGGCCGATCTCTGGGGGATTGGTCGCCATCATCGAAAATCCGTTGGGAGAACTATTATTATTTTATTACGCATTACATTTTAAATTTCAACAGACTTGATCCTCTATTTCCGCTTAGCATAACAAGCAAATGATGTTTACTTTTTGTTTCTTTGCAGAGCATGGTCCAGCATAGTTTATAAATTAATACCTAATGTTAAGGCGTTAGAATCATCACTCAAACAGTTCGCACAAATTGTTGATGCCGATGAGGTAAGCATATCTATTAATTTGACGTTGTTTTTTTTTCGATTTATCCCTAAATATTGGTTGCAAATATTTCATACTGCTGGCCAACAAAATAATTATACATAAAATAGTCTGATTTCTGACTGTACAGTACATTGAGCATTCTGTACTAACTTGTAAGGTTATTTTTATTTATTATCTTATAGCATTTTGCTCTTTAATTTTCCCTCCAGGTGTTACTATTCGAGCGTGCCACATTCCTGGTAGTATCTCACTGCCAGCGCCGGCCGCACCGCGACGCGCATCGCTTTGAAAAGGTCTCCAATATTGTAAAACAGTTCAAGCTGTCTTGCTCTAAGCTCGCCGCGCAGTTTCAGAGCATGGAGGTTTGTACTAACCGTGTCTGTTTTAGTCATTAAAATAGCATTCTGCGATTCCCATAACTCTTGTTAATTGTTTATGATTATGCTACCATCAAAGTACAACCTAGGGTTTTCGTCTTGATTAAGCCTATCCCTAATATAATAGCACAGCTTCACATGACTTCTGTCAGAAGCACTGAATATTTTTTCTTGACAATCAGGTGATTCAGCCTGCAATGTGCTACCGAAACTGCGCAAAATCTTACAGTGACTAAATGAAAAATATCAACTTTGTGACCCCAAATGGGAATCGAACCCAGAACATCCGGTCAGGAACTCGGGGCACATAGACTACTAGACCACAGAGGCGTTAAACTATTAATTTATTATCTTCCACAGGTTCGTAACAGCGTGTTCGCGGCATTCATAGACGGGTTCACATCTAACACGTACGTAATGGTGGAAATGTCCGACCCCAAGATCCCGTCCGAGGCCACGCTCATTAACATCCGCAACGCGCGCAAACACTTCGAGAAACTCGAGAAGGTGTCGTCCTCGGCGCCTAGCCAGTACGTGTGAGCGAGACGGCTAGTAGTCTAGGAGCTACGGCTGTGCGAGCAAGGTGAGGTTTTTGAACGTGTGCGTCCGCAGGGTTGTCGAAGATAAACAGTAAGACAACGAATATAATGCATTACTACAATAAGAAAATAGCAAAAATCTGTCCTACTTTCTCTTGCATCAGATTCCTTACAAGTACAAAGGGTGTTTGGTACGTTCTTCTTCTGTCGTTTGGGTTTCGAGTCGATCGACCCGATGAACTAAACTTTGTGAATAGTACTCATTAGCACAATCTCTGTTAACTTGTCAAACTCGACAACTCGGGACTTTTCGGCAATGCAATGAAATGAAAATAGTGTTGGATGCAAACAAATGACAATTAATGAATACTGATTGGCTGACTCGGCCTTTATAAGTTACGCGACCGATTTTATGATTTTTATTACAGCTGGTATTTTGCCACACGTTACAAAAAATCATAATTATAATGGTTTAATTTTAAAATTATTATTATCTTTAATTTGGTAATGTACTAATTAAATTTAATATGCAGACGCAACATTTCAGGTATAATACAAGAATATTGGTATGTTAAAATTGTAGCACGTTTTTAAAACGTATGTTTTTTTTGGAAATTGTAAATGTTTTGCTTAAAGTTGTATGACTGGGGCGGCGTAAATAATAGTTCATTTCGTCGCCGACAAATTTAAAGAAACATATAATAAAATAATTCAAAGTTGCTTTGGAATAATAATACTTTGTACCTTCATATTGTTAAGCATAAGTTTTTACTGCTGTGATGTTTTTGAATTGTAGTTTCGATTATAGCTTCCTAGTTAACTTAAAACCACGATCTTCTTCTGCTTGTCGTATGGGAGTCGATCGACCCGATGAACCCTGTAGTCATAGTTTTTAAACCGCCTAATAGCGCAGCAAATATCAGCTAATAAAACCATGATTAAAACAAAACACTCACCTTCAAAAAAACTTATAGATATGGTCCCTCTTTTTGGTATGAAAACAAATTATTTTTCCTATGGGCATGAGTTTACCCTACTTATGGAAATACAGATGTGAGTGACTATGGTGAAATATTTAAACTGATTATGATTATGATGGTAGCTAAAAGCATAAAACCGACCTTTTTATTTCTTAAAAATCTCAATAAACGAAACTACAGTTCGAAATATATGATTATGTATATTAGATTTAATATTCGATGAGAACATTCGTAATATAGGTAGTATTAGTATGTATTCTATATCCTATGTAAGTATGATATGTTTGTTATTGTTATTTTAGCCGCCCACGGCACAATACACAAGAGGTTTAATATTTATTGCACTGTTTTAAAACTAAAGAAACTGTAATACTCTTGTCATGGAAGTCATACTAAACATAATGGTAGGAATTCGGCACGAACACGACCTAACTAAATCTCAACAAAAAAATATTGCCTTCGCTTTTTTTCTTTTCTTCCATGATAGAAAAGGACAGGTATGGACACCGAATTGCATTGAGTGCCTTTTTAATACTGCTGATAGTGCCCAATACTCGGAATAATAGTTTCTAATGCTGTAACGAAACCCACCTATTATGTGCTAGTAGTAAAAAATACATTCGTCAAATGGGAATGAAATGTCTCATTATAACGAGAAAATGCATGCCAGGCCAGTTCATATAAGGAGTATCTATCAGCCATAATTGTACTTTGTCCTCTATGAAACGTAACGAACTTTAGTCACACAATGAAATGAAATGAAATGCCAAGATAGCTACGTACTAGTTATTATTCTGTGGCTACGTGAATAATAAATAAAGCGCTACATTTTCTTAAACTCCTAAGACAACCATTTCCATTCTATGTTTTTGCATGTAAAATTCTGATGAACTAAATATAAAAAGTTCTCCATACAACATACATATCAAAAAATATCGTCGCTGAAATAAATTCAAACTATACATTAAAGACGTTTAAAGTTAGATCTATCGCAACTTCCATGAAAATGTGCCCAACAATTCTGAAGACCATATTTTGTTTATTTATTTTTCAAATAGACGTGTGATTATATTATGACGAATTTTTTTTGCCAAATTCATATGTAAAAGGGAGTTTTTATTATAATAGTAAATTCGCATGCAGTGTGTGTATGTCTGGTATGGCCAATGTTTACCAGTCTCCGCTATGTTATTTATAATCACAAAGACAGTACCTACCATATTTTTATCACTCGAAATATATAATTTATGTTTCATAAATGTTATCGTTTTATTTAATATCGTTAAAAAATTAAAGTACCTAGATGTAAGTCCCAGATATGCTGTGTTTTGGCAAATTAAGCGTAGGTAGAAAAATAATCACTTATTGGTTGAATTACTCTCAATATCTCTTATCGCATGTTTTTATCAGTTTCATTACAGTAGTCCCTCGTATTATTGCATATTTCAATGTTATCAGCTTAACCGCTAAAAATGCTTATCTGTTTAGTTTATCACATATTGACAGTTTGATCACAAATTCTCATAAATTATTCCTTTACCTGAATAAAAAAATAAGTCTAAATACTGAAAATTACAGCTTCTGAAATTGATCTATCAGCCGCATCGTTCTGCTTCGCGAAATTTACTGGCGTCACGTTGAAATACAGCTATTCAAATAGTTACCGTCATCGAGGTACAATTTTCAAGAGCAAAGCATTAAGTGACGTAATCAGAACGATAAACAGACGTGTGAGCAGCGATTGTGGATTGGATTCGTCATTCTGCAGTGTCGAAACCCACAGTGTCCAAGACGGTCTCACTCTTACTTCGGTGAATAAGGAAGGAAAACAGTAAGTTAATTATTTAATTATTTCATATTTGCAGTGTGATTCTATCAACTTTGAATTTTTCTCCTTATAAGTTTTACTCCATGGGTTTACGTAGGTATTTGCTTAAATTATGATAAGTACAAGTACGTAGGTATTTTAAGCGTTTGATTGACGTAAGTTTGCGTACCACCAGCTACTTATTCTATTTGCAATTATTTATATAACTGGATTAGTTTGTTTACTGTTTGATATGATAACTGTAGAAATATTCGCTAATGTAAAATATTGCACAACACTTAAGTAACATACAACATGGTTACAACAAATATCTTTAGATACGTAGTATGTCTTTCCATAGTAGGTTTTCTGATAGACGATACACGTGATACATATTAATTAAATTGTAAGTGATGCTGATTTCCCATTGAGCATTGAATGAACACTTGCATTCCCATACAAATTATTCGCAGATCAGTAGTTAGGTATGATACACTTTTTACAGTTGATATTTCCAACAATGCAATTTATTGTATTGTACCTATTAGGTACTTATAACAACGTAGTGAAGTGTTCATTGAATATCTACTTGAATACTGCACTTGTTATAAATGTCCATCACACTTATCGTATCAAATTGTATGTGGGAATGTTTTACCCTGAACTTTAATTAATCTTTCACAGTCATCCTATTCTAGATGTAGTTAGTATCTTTATTGAAATGTGATGTGTGTGGTGTTGATGTAATTTTATCTCATGAAAATGATGTTTATGTTCTAGTATTCACAATGGCATCTGAGCGACCGGTGTTTGACTACCACGAGGAATCCCACGGCGAGAAGCTAGCGCGTAAAGCCAAGGAATCCCCCTTCATGATTATAGGTAAGCGTGGGTGGAACACTCAGTGCACTACTCTCTATTCTTAAGTTTTACTGATAACCAAAGGTTGTCTGGAAGCGATAAGCCCGCCTGTCCCCGCATTATACTTTGTGTAAACTGTTCTTTTGTGAGAAGTTGAGGAGTGTTCTACTGATTTACCTACTGTCAAAATATTTTTACGTGTTCTTTTAGCGCTTGTGCTGGAATATTTTAGTTCTTATAAATAACTTTTTTATGGGTTCACCTGTCTCACATCACATCACAATATTACTTTTATAATTTTCAATTTATCTGTAGGTATCGGCAGCCTCCTCGGCGCCGTCGGCTACGGCGGTTATACCTACAAGAACCGCGGCAGAATGAGCACCTCCGTGTTCCTGATGCAGTTCAGAGTGATCGCGCAAGGATCCGTGGTGGTCGCGCTCACCGCTGGCATGGCATACACACTCTACAACAACCACTTGAAGGGCAAATTCGGACAAAACAAAGCGGTTTTAGCGAGCACAGAGTCCAGTTCTAGTCACTAAACCTTAGTTCTGTTTTGACTGGAGATAAGGACCAAAACCGGTATTCTTATTCACTACAATTTCTCGTATTCCCGCGATACCATGATTGTTGTATTTTTCAAATCTTTGGCTTACAGATTTCATTCTGTAAATTCCTGATTAATTCTACAGGGTAATATAGCGGGCCTTTACAGTTCTTCCAGTTTAATTTTAGTGGTTGCTTCAATTGATTTTAGAATAAAATTACGGAGTATTATTGAGCGAAGCTACTTGCGATGCGACTATTAAACAGTCATTCATAATTCATAAATTAAGGATAAATAAACTGTTATATAAGTTTTGATTAATTGAGCTGTGATGTAAAGTTGAGGAAAAGTACGTAAATTAATTACCTAGTATACGACTTTCATTATTTCACCAGTCAGTATCCTACATTATTTTAATTAGTTAAAACTAACTTTCGTATCTGTGATAGGTGGTTGATTAAGATCTACAAATAAATGCATTCTCTATAAGTGATATTTTTTTGTATTATAAAGAATATAAGTCAAAATAATTTAAAACACAATTTGTTTTCAATACAGACGTTTATTGAAACTTCTGTATAATTAATTAAATTACATACATATTGGTTGTAATCTGCAAACAGGTAAATGCTGCACAAGATGCATAGAAATGCTCACGAAATTTTGAAAAAAAAAAATTGTCCAGCTATCATCTACCTAGAACATTAATAATTAATATCACATTTACGTATCTATGTCACATTTTTTAAAATGAACATTTCAGATTTTTGTAATACTGGATTAAGTATCTCTTAGTTAATTCAACATAAATATCATGTTAGTAACATTCCATAGGACAAAGGTAACAAGTTGTAGTGAGTTGTTACAATTTGACACACCATACATTAAACTGATGTCTAACCTGAAAAATGAAGCTCACGCTAGGTACTATAAAACCAGAAAGAAACCCACAAAGAGTACTTTAAGTCGTTAAAATGCCTCACGAATACCGCGATTGAGAGTGAAAAAAGAGCTTATTTCAATCAATATATCAATTGCAATATTCATAATCCTAAGTACTATGGAAGAATATGAAGACCAATGTTCTACCCCCTAAAAGAGACATGGATATACCTGCGCATCTATGTTCCCCTGAAGACATAAATAGGCACTTCCTTGATACACCGGGTTCGAACTGTGTAACCATTTCGGATTTGACGTACTTTGAATTTAATCGCTTTAGCACCAATACGTTTAGACTTAAATGCGTTGATCAGGATGTTATATCTAAAATAATTCATAACTTAAAATCAAATGCTCAAGGAGTTGACACGATTTCACTGGAAATGATTCGTTTGACGCTAGATCACACACTAACCTATATAACATCTATTATTAACACATCCATTCTCACCTCTACATTCCCAGAGATTTGGAATAATTTATGAGAATTTGTGATCAAACTGTCAATATGTGATAAACTAAACAGATAAGCATTTTTAGCGGTTAAGCTGATAACATTGAAATATGCAATAATACGAGGGACTACTGTAATGAAACTGATAAAACATGCGATAAGAGATATTGAGAGTAATTCAACCAATAAGTGATTATTTTTCTACCTACGCTTAATTTGCCAAAACACAGCATATCTGGGACTTACATCTAGGTACTTTAATTTTTTAACGATATTAAATAAAACGATAACATTTATGAAACATAAATTATATATTTCGAGTGATAAAAATATGGTAGGTACTGTCTTTGTGATTATAAATAACATAGCGGAGACTGGTAAACATTGGCCATACCAGACATACACACACTGCATGCGAATTTACTATTATAATAAAAACTCCCTTTTACATATGAATTTGCAAAAAAAATTCGTCATAATATAATCACACGTCTATTGAAAAATAAATAAACAAAATATGGTCTTCAGAATTGTTGGGCACATTTTCATGGAAGTTGCGATAGATCTAACTTTAAACGTCTTTAATGTATAGTTTTGAATTTATTTCAGCGACGATATTTTTTGATATGTATGTTGTATGGAGAACTTTTTATATTTAGTTCATCAGAATTTTACATGCAAAAACATAGAATGGAAATGGTTGTCTTAGGAGTTTAAGAAAATGTAGCGCTTTATTTATTATTCACGTAGCCACAGAATAATAACTAGTACGTAGCTATCTTGGCATTTCATTTCATTTCATTGTGTGACTAAAGTTCGTTACGTTTCATAGAGGACAAAGTACAATTATGGCTGATAGATACTCTTATATGAACTGGCCTGGCATGCATTTTCTCGTTATAATGAGACATTTCATTCCCATTTGACGAATGTATTTTTTACTACTAGCACATAATAGGTGGGTTCGTTACAGCATTAGAAACTATTATTCCGAGTATTGGGCACTATCAGCAGTATTAAAAAGGCACTCAATGCAATTCGGTGTCCATACCTGTCCTTTCTATCATGGAAGAAAAGAAAAAAAGCGAAGGCAATATTTTTTGTTGAGATTTAGTTAGGTCGTGTTCGTGCCGAATTCCTACCATTATGTTTAGTATGACTTCCATGACAAGAGTATTACAGTTTCTTAGTTTTAAAACAGTGCAATAAATATTAAACCTCTTGTGTATTGTGCCGTGGCGGCTAAAATAACAATAACAAACATATCATACTTACATAGGATATAGAATACATACTAAATACTACCTATATTACGAATGTTCTCATCGAATATTAAATCTAATATACATAATCATATATTTCGAACTGTAGTTTCGTTTATTGAGATTTTTAAGAAATAAAAAGGTCGGTTTTATGCTTTTAGCTACCATCATAATCATAATCAGTTTAAATATTTCACCATAGTCACTCACATCTGTATTTCCATAAGTAGGGTAAACTCATGCCCATAGGAAAAAATAATTTGTTTTCATACCAAAAAGAGGGACCATATCTATAAGTTTTTTGAAGGTGAGTGTTTTGTTTTAATCATGGTTTTATTAGCTGATATTTGCTGCGCTATTAGGCGGTTTAAAAACTATGACTACAGGGTTCATCGGGTCGATCGACTCCCATACGACAAGCAGAAGAAGATCGTGGTTTTAAGTTAACTAGGAAGCTATAATCGAACTACAATTCAAAAACATCACAGCAGTAAAAACTTATGCTTAACAATATGAAGGTACAAAGTATTATTATTCCAAAGCAACTTTGAATTATTTTATTATATGTTTCTTTAAATTTGTCGGCGACGAAATGAACTATTATTTACGCCGCCCAGTCATACAACTTTAAGCAAAACATTTACAATTTCCAAAAAAACATACGTTTTAAAACGTGCTACAATTTTAACATACCAATATTCTTGTATTATACCTGAAATGTTGCGTCTGCATATTAAATTTAATTAGTACATTACCAAATTAAAGATAATAATATTTAAAATTAAACCATTATAATTATGATTTTTTGTAACGTGTGGCAAAATACCAGCTGTAATAAAAATCATAAATCGGTCGCGTAACTTATAAAGCCGAGTCAGCCAATCAGTATTCATTAATTGTCATTTGTTTGCATCCAACACTATTTTCATTTCATTGCATTGCCGAAAAGTCCCGAGTTGTCGAGTTTGACAAGTTAACAGAGATTGTGCTAATGAGTACTATTCACAAAGTTTAGTTCATCGGGTCGATCGACTCGAAACCCAAACGACAGAAGAAGAACGTACCAAACACCCTTTGTACTTGTAAGGAATCTGATGCAAGAGAAAGTAGGACAGATTTTTGCTATTTTCTTATTGTAGTAATGCATTATATTCGTTGTCTTACTGTTTATCTTCGACAACCCTGCGGACGCACACGTTCAAAAACCTCACCTTGCTCGCACAGCCGTAGCTCCTAGACTACTAGCCGTCTCGCTCACACGTACTGGCTAGGCGCCGAGGACGACACCTTCTCGAGTTTCTCGAAGTGTTTGCGCGCGTTGCGGATGTTAATGAGCGTGGCCTCGGACGGGATCTTGGGGTCGGACATTTCCACCATTACGTACGTGTTAGATGTGAACCCGTCTATGAATGCCGCGAACACGCTGTTACGAACCTGTGGAAGATAATAAATTAATAGTTTAACGCTCTGTGGTCTAGGTAGTCTATGTGCCCCGAGTTCTGACCGATGTTCTGGGTTCGATTCCCATTTGGGGTCACAAAGTTGATATTTTTCATTTAGTCACTGTAAGATTTTGCGCAGTTTCGGTAGCACATTGCAGGCTGAATCACCTGATTGTCAAGAAAAAATATTCAGTGCTTCTGACAGAAGTCATGTGAAGCTGTGCTATTATATTAGGGATAGGCTTAATCAAGACGAAAACCCTAGGTTGTACTTGATGGTAGCATAATCATAAACAATTAACAAGAGTTATGGAATCGCAGAATGCTATTTTAATGACTAAAACAGACACGGTTAGTACAAACCTCCATGCTCTGAAACTGCGCGAAATCTTACAGTGACTAAATGAAAAATATCAACTTTGTGACCCCAAATGGGAATCGAACCCAGAACATCCGGTCAGGAACTCGGGGCACATAGACTACTAGAACCACAGAGGCGTTAAACTATTAATTTTATTATCTTCCACAGGTTCGTAACAGCGTGTTCGCGGCATTCATAGACGGGTTCACATCTAACACGTACGTAATGGTGGAAATGTCCGACCCCAAGATCCCGTCCGAGCCACGCTCATTAACATCCGCAACGCGCGCAAACACTTCGAGAAACTCGAGAAGGTGTCGTCCTCGGCGCCTAGCCAGTACGTGTGAGCGAGACGGCTAGTAGTCTAGAGCTACGGCTGTGCGAGCAAGGTGAGGTTTTTGAACGTGTGCGTCCGCAGGGTTGTCGAAGATAAACAGTAAGACAACGAATATAATGCATTACTACAATAAGAAAATAGCAAAAATCTGTCCTACTTTCTCTTGCATCAGATTCCTTACAAGTACAAAGGGTGTTTGGTACGTTCTTCTTCTGTCGTTTGGGTTTCGAGTCGATCGACCGATGAACTAAACTTGTGAATAGTACTCATTAGCACAATCTCTGTTAACTTGTCAAACTCGACAACTCGGGACTTTTCGGCAATGCAATGAAATGAAAAATAGTGTTGGATGCAAACAAATGACAATTAATGAATACTGATTGGCTGACTCGGCCTTTATAAGTTACGCGACCGATTTTATGATTTTTATTACTAGCTGGTATTTTGCCACACGTTACAAAAAATCATAATTATAATGGTTTAATTTTAAAATTATTATTATCTTTAATTTGGTAATGTACTAATTAAATTTAATATGCAGACGCAACATTTCAGGT
>JARACY010003827.1:0-30474 GCA_029255725.1 Scrobipalpa atriplicella | reverse complement strand
ACAAAGTCTTATTTATTTATTTATTTAACAGTTTATTGTACACATGAACATATACAGAACAATTACATAGGAATTACGACACAACAGGCACTGCTTATTTCTAAAAAGAAATTTCTTACAGCAGACCTAATAAGTGTGATAGCATAAAACGTAATGCAACAAAGCGTAGTCTTACAAATATCTGGCCCTAGCAAAAAAGTTGTCACTGTCCAAACAAGAAATAACTCCGTCCATCTTTGTATTAACCCGCGATGACTTAGCTCTTTCGACTTTGTCACAACAAAGTTGTTGGAAACAATCTCCGGCGTTGGATAGAGTCAGGTTTAGACGATTTACTAAGGACCTTTATCTATCTCTATCTCTACAAAACGGATAAACATACGGGGTGTAAGGGACGGCTTCCCGCAAACCCGCAAACCGGGTTGCTCAGTCAACGAAACTGAACAATTACGCCAGTTTTTTTTTTTTTTTTCAGGTAATGTTTTTTTTTGGACCTTCCCTTACAAAATGACCACCTCGAATTTGTATGGAAAAGAAAAAAGAAATGTCCTGAAAGAATTTCCTGGTGAAAGTTGTTCAGTTTCGTTGACTAATATCTTGGATTTCATAATTGTACTACGACTGGACTTAATTCAGTGAATTAAAGTAGGTACATAAAAATAAATTTCACTGAAAAATTAAATATACCCTCTAATTATTTGCGATATTCGTAATACTAATAATAAGCCATAATTGGACCGTTACTGGCAATCACGTTATTTACAGCATTCTAAATTTCGCCGAGCATGATAATGAATACGAAATTTAATTCGTAGTAAGTATGTTTTATGTAGTTATTTGTTAACTACAGGTAATATTTATTCGCCGAAATAAATTTTCGTATTATTCAAAAGCAATGCAAAATATATAATAATCCAGTTGCTTCTCTTTTCGGGTAGGCGATGCGATAGGTACACATTTCTTTCTAAAAATTACCTATCCGCGTAGATTAAATTAAAAGGATGGTAATGCTCTGCAAAGGATAAAGGAGAGACTATAAATTAATGTAAAAACCTTGAAAATATACCTACATATATGATTTCTTTCCAGGTACTGACAGCAGTGCGTGACCACCAAGAGATGCCGGACGGTAGAACAGTGCAACCCCAGTCCCACCCCGACGAGACCCACTAAACCGGCCATGACATCCGAAGAACCTTTCGATGTCGAATCCAAAAAACCGACCGACGAGCGAGACCCCAATGGAGCCGACAAACAAAAAGAAACCAAACTACGCACCAATGAACTTATGAGACTCGTCTACGAATTACCTGATGAAGAACCAGTAGAAAACAACAACATGCTTAAAGAAAACCCACCAATAACTGTAGATATCAATGTCCCAGGACAAAATGGTTGTGATGCCGAGCTAGATAATTCCAGAGATTGTGATAGTTACGTAGTAGATAGATCTAGTCCAGATTTAGGCAATAATGTCGTATACGACAGTAGTAATACGCACGATGAGTATCGCGAAGTCATAGATAGGTCGTCACCGGATTGCAGTGATGAGGACTTAGAAGAATTGAAAAAGCTGTTGGAGAGTAAACCAAAAGTTTTGGAGAGGTATTTGAAAGAATGTGCGTCGACGAAAGAGGTCCAAAGGCTGCACAGTATTACGTCATCAGGCCCGTTGTCGCCGAGGCCGAGTCATGAAGCCAGAAGTACATCTGTGACATCAGACCTGTTCCAGCTATGGTTGTCATCGTCTCCTGTTAAGGTGAGTAATTATGATTATCACACTCTCAAGGCTGTTCGTATGATTGCAGTTGAGTGTTTTCAATAGACTGATTAAGCAAGTACAATTGTTGTGTTTCTATGTATGATAGCTTTCTACTTATAAAATGTGTTCAATCGATTTCAAATTCCTTCGCGTGATTTCTGTAATAACCATTACAACCTGCATTAAAGCAACCTGCAGCATTAATTATTGTTCGGTAAAAGATTTTTACGAAGCGGCCTATAAGTATGAATGATATTATCTCCTCCATTTATTTGAGCCAGATTCTATCAATCCGACTTTATTTAATAACGTGATTATTCAGATTCTATAAGAATATTATTCTCGGTCTTTTTCAAATCCAAGCCGTAAGCTAGAATATCAAACTTTGTACAGTGTTTGAGTTTGACTTCGCGGCCAACTTCAACTGCTTTTGGAAGTTCATCTACACCCCCAGATAGACCATTATTTACATTTAATTTATATATGTTTTTATTTAACTTACCTGTGTCAGTGTCTTTTTAAATAAATTATACTCTCCACACAAGACGGGAAAGTTTAGAGATTTTTTCCACGTGTATTCTCAAAATGATACACACCTTAGGAAATATGCTATCTATCAGCGACTTATCAGCGATATAAAATCAGAGCAAATGAGCAAAGAGCTCTATAATCAGCTTTTGATTTTCTACCTCTTTTATAGACAAACTTCTAATACTATACTATCTTCATGTCTTGGCAGCCAATTAAATAACAGCATGACCGAAGGAGAATTAGTATGCCGCCGGCCTAGTTTCAAAGATAAGTTTATTATTGATTAACTCGGCTGAAATAAGGTAGTGCTGATGTAATCTAGTTACGGCAATATGGACGACAAGAGAATGATGATTTCTTAGGGGGGAAATTGTTTAGTTTAGTCTCATGAGTGTAGTCTAAATTTAGGCTGTAAAGGCTGTAGTAACCACGAAGGATCCGCATCCGCATATTTGACGTCTCACATTCGCTAATACGGATGCGTATTTCAAGTTTTTGTGCAATGTCAGGCACAGACCACAAGACCACGGACGCGTAATATCAATTTTGCGTATTTCTATATCTGTAACAAGTTCCCCATGTCTACACAAATTGATTCATATATCCATTTTCCGCGGCATTCAATTTCAAGTGGCTTTTAGCGTATCTCCTACCTGTGACAACTGATACCCTATCCGTATCTTGCTGTCATCGATTTGATAGACTCTAGATAACACACAAATACACTGGCATATTGAGCACCAGTCTGCGGAATGGTTTACAACAAGTTTACAACGCTCATTGGCCGAAATAAAAGGACATTTCTCGGATTGAGCGTTTTGCAATGCACAATCCGCGGAGTGTCCCTTTTTTCCAGCCAATGAGCGGGAATTGTGCGTAACATATAGAACACATTTTATAAGTAGAAAGCTATCATACATAGAAACACAACAATTGTACTTGCTTAATCAGTCTATTGAAAACACTCAACTGCAATCATACGAACAGCCTTGAGAGTGTGATAATCATAATTACTCACCTTAACAGGAGACGATGACAACCATAGCTGGAACAGGTCTGATGTCACAGATGTACTTCTGGCTTCATGACTCGGCCTCGGCGACAACGGGCCTGATGACGTAATACTGTGCAGCCTTTGGACCTCTTTCGTCGACGCACATTCTTTCAAATACCTCTCCAAAACTTTTGGTTTACTCTCCAACAGCTTTTTCAATTCTTCTAAGTCCTCATCACTGCAATCCGGTGACGACCTATCTATGACTTCGCGATACTCATCGTGCGTATTACTACTGTCGTATACGACATTATTGCCTAAATCTGGACTAGATCTATCTACTACGTAACTATCACAATCTCTGGAATTATCTAGCTCGGCATCACAACCATTTTGTCCTGGGACATTGATATCTACAGTTATTGGTGGGTTTTCTTTAAGCATGTTGTTGTTTTCTACTGGTTCTTCATCAGGTAATTCGTAGACGAGTCTCATAAGTTCATTGGTGCGTAGTTTGGTTTCTTTTTGTTTGTCGGCTCCATTGGGGTCTCGCTCGTCGGTCGGTTTTTTGGATTCGACATCGAAAGGTTCTTCGGATGTCATGGCCGGTTTAGTGGGTCTCGTCGGGGTGGGACTGGGGTTGCACTGTTCTACCGTCCGGCATCTCTTGGTGGTCACGCACTGCTGTCAGTACCTGGAAAGAAATCATATATGTAGGTATATTTTCAAGGTTTTTACATTAATTTATAGTCTCTCCTTTATCCTTTGCAGAGCATTACCATCCTTTTAATTTAATCTACGCGGATAGGTAATTTTTAGAAAGAAATGTGTACCTATCGCATCGCCTACCCGAAAAGAGAAGCAACTGGATTATTATATATTTTGCATTGCTTTTGAATAATACGAAAATTTATTTCGGCGAATAAATATTACCTGTAGTTAACAAATAACTACATAAAACATACTTACTACGAATTAAATTTCGTATTCATTATCATGCTCGGCGAAATTTAGAATGCTGTAAATAACGTGATTGCCAGTAACGGTCCAATTATGGCTTATTATTAGTATTACGAATATCGCAAATAATTAGAGGGTATATTTAATTTTTCAGTGAAATTTATTTTTATGTACCTACTTTAATTCACTGAATTAAGTCCAGTCGTAGTACAATTATGAAATCCAAGATATTAGTCAACGAAACTGAACAACTTTCACCAGGAAATTCTTTCAGGACATTTCTTTTTTCTTTTCCATACAAATTCGAGGTGGTCATTTTGTAAGGGAAGGTCCAAAAAAAAACATTACCTGAAAAAAAAAAAAAAAACTGGCGTAATTGTTCAGTTTCGTTGACTGAGCAACCCGGTTTGCGGGTTTGCGGGAAGCCGTCCCTTACACCCCGTATGTTTATCCGTTTTGACCCTTTGGATACGGAACCCTAAAAAAATTAAGGGTTGCCATTTACAGTATATCTTCGAACAAAATTTTCAATTGACCTGACCAGCCATATTTTATTTTCCCTCAAAACAATATCAAATTTTATATGACCCAATATGGCTGGCAGTCTACGGTAACGCTCGCTAGCCTTAATTCTCCCTGCTCTGGTTTCACAAGCAGCCAGTAATTTTCTACCAAATTGTATTTAATGGTAGGTTCTTAGCGGCCGATCCAGGGTAGTAACGCGCGTCATTTATTTGCGCCCAAAATGCCCTTTTATTATGACGCTTCAAACAAAATGGTTCGCTGTTTATAGGTACGTCATATGTTACATTCAAAATTTTAAATAATTGCGGTAAAGCTGCATTTTTGGTATGTTGATTGGGTCTACTTAGATAGTCTAAATCCAGATTTGCAGCAGTCTGAAATTCTCCCACGCGGAGTTTTTAAAAAACTTTTTTTTTAACAAATCGAGTATCAACATTGGATGCCGTGTGTGGTATCATATGAAAGGGTATTTTGAGCTGATTCCAAAAATATATCACACCATTACATATTGGCCACTTAACATTAAATTAAACTGAACAACTTACGCCAGGTTTTTTTTTCAGGAAATTAAAAAATAATTTGACTTTCCCATACAAAATTACGACCTCGATCAGACGATTTTTATGAAAAAGCTAATTTGTTTCATTTCCTGAGAGAATTTCCTGGTGAAAGTTGTTGAATTTCGTTGACTGAGCAATCCCAGAAGATGTCGAAATTTAAAAAAAAAAAAAAAATCCTTCCTTGCTATTTGGTTGTCTAAACGATATTCGCAGCGCGCGCGCGAGTTCTTGAATATCTGAAACTCTGAAAATCGGCTTTTGCATTACTCGTTTTACTAGGCTTTTTTTTAACATTGAACGTATTCTGCCTACCCCGTAAGCGACTAAGGCATGACTTTATGTATGTATATAGAAGCAGAGATTGTAATGGGGTGGTAATTAATGCTTTTGTTCGAAATGGACTTTCAGAGAAACAGACATTCAAGGAAACATGCCCCGAGTGGACACTCCGATAATTGGACCTTACGTGCCAGAGGGCTACACCATAACAAATAAACACACAATTTCTACTTCATTCCCTACTGTCGACTCTGCTTTCAAAACCTTAATACCTACAAGTACCTATACAAAGTCTTATTTATTTATTTATTTAACAGTTTATTGTACACATGAACATATACAGAACAATTACATAGGAATTACGACACAACAGGCACTGCTTATTTCTAAAAAGAAATTTCTTACAGCAGACCTAATAAGTGTGATAGCATAAAACGTAATGCAACAAAGCGTAGTCTTACAAATATCTGGCCCTAGCAAAAAAGTTGTCACTGTCCAAACAAGAAATAACTCCGTCCATCTTTGTATTAACCCGCGATGACTTAGCTCTTTCGACTTTGTCACAACAAAGTTGTTGGAAACAATCTCCGGCGTTGGATAGAGTCAGGTTTAGACGATTTACTAAGGACCTTTATCTATCTCTATCTCTACAAAACGGATAAACATACGGGGTGTAAGGGACGGCTTCCCGCAAACCCGCAAACCGGGTTGCTCAGTCAACGAAACTGAACAATTACGCCAGTTTTTTTTTTTTTTTTCAGGTAATGTTTTTTTTTGGACCTTCCCTTACAAAATGACCACCTCGAATTTGTATGGAAAAGAAAAAAGAAATGTCCTGAAAGAATTTCCTGGTGAAAGTTGTTCAGTTTCGTTGACTAATATCTTGGATTTCATAATTGTACTACGACTGGACTTAATTCAGTGAATTAAAGTAGGTACATAAAAATAAATTTCACTGAAAAATTAAATATACCCTCTAATTATTTGCGATATTCGTAATACTAATAATAAGCCATAATTGGACCGTTACTGGCAATCACGTTATTTACAGCATTCTAAATTTCGCCGAGCATGATAATGAATACGAAATTTAATTCGTAGTAAGTATGTTTTATGTAGTTATTTGTTAACTACAGGTAATATTTATTCGCCGAAATAAATTTTCGTATTATTCAAAAGCAATGCAAAATATATAATAATCCAGTTGCTTCTCTTTTCGGGTAGGCGATGCGATAGGTACACATTTCTTTCTAAAAATTACCTATCCGCGTAGATTAAATTAAAAGGATGGTAATGCTCTGCAAAGGATAAAGGAGAGACTATAAATTAATGTAAAAACCTTGAAAATATACCTACATATATGATTTCTTTCCAGGTACTGACAGCAGTGCGTGACCACCAAGAGATGCCGGACGGTAGAACAGTGCAACCCCAGTCCCACCCCGACGAGACCCACTAAACCGGCCATGACATCCGAAGAACCTTTCGATGTCGAATCCAAAAAACCGACCGACGAGCGAGACCCCCAATGGAGCCGACAAACAAAAAGAAACCAAACTACGCACCAATGAACTTATGAGACTCGTCTACGAATTACCTGATGAAGAACCAGTAGAAAACAACAACATGCTTAAAGAAAACCCACCAATAACTGTAGATATCAATGTCCCAGGACAAAATGGTTGTGATGCCGAGCTAGATAATTCCAGAGATTGTGATAGTTACGTAGTAGATAGATCTAGTCCAGATTTAGGCAATAATGTCGTATACGACAGTAGTAATACGCACGATGAGTATCGCGAAGTCATAGATAGGTCGTCACCGGATTGCAGTGATGAGGACTTAGAAGAATTGAAAAAGCTGTTGGAGAGTAAACCAAAAGTTTTGGAGAGGTATTTGAAAGAATGTGCGTCGACGAAAGAGGTCCAAAGGCTGCACAGTATTACGTCATCAGGCCCGTTGTCGCCGAGGCCGAGTCATGAAGCCAGAAGTACATCTGTGACATCAGACCTGTTCCAGCTATGGTTGTCATCGTCTCCTGTTAAGGTGAGTAATTATGATTATCACACTCTCAAGGCTGTTCGTATGATTGCAGTTGAGTGTTTTCAATAGACTGATTAAGCAAGTACAATTGTTGTGTTTCTATGTATGATAGCTTTCTACTTATAAAATGTGTTCTATATGTTACGCACAATTCCCGCTCATTGGCTGGAAAAAAGGGACACTCCGCGGATTGTGCATTGCAAAACGCTCAATCCGAGAAATGTCCTTTTATTTCGGCCAATGAGCGTTGTAAACTTGTTGTAAACCATTCCGCAGACTGGTGCTCAATATGCCAGTGTATTTGTGTGTTATCTAGAGTCTATCAAATCGATGACAGCAAGATACGGATAGGGTATCAGTTGTCACAGGTAGGAGATACGCTAAAAGCCACTTGAAATTGAATGCCGCGGAAAATGGATATATGAATCAATTTGTGTAGACATGGGGAACTTGTTACAGATATAGAAATACGCAAAATTGATATTACGCGTCCGTGGTCTTGTGGTCTGTGCCTGACATTGCACAAAAACTTGAAATACGCATCCGTATTAGCGAATGTGAGACGTCAAATATGCGGATGCGGATCCTTCGTGGTTACTACAGCCTTTACAGCCTAAATTTAGACTACACTCATGAGACTAAACTAAACAATTTCCCCCCTAAGAAATCATCATTCTCTTGTCGTCCATATTGCCGTAACTAGATTACATCAGCACTACCTTATTTCAGCCGAGTTAATCAATAATAAACTTATCTTTGAAACTAGGCCGGCGGCATACTAATTCTCCTTCGGTCATGCTGTTATTTAATTGGCTGCCAAGACATGAAGATAGTATAGTATTAGAAGTTTGTCTATAAAAGAGGTAGAAAATCAAAAGCTGATTATAGAGCTCTTTGCTCATTTGCTCTGATTTTATATCGCTGATAAGTCGCTGATAGATAGCATATTTCCTAAGGTGTGTATCATTTTGAGAATACACGTGGAAAAAATCTCTAAACTTTCCCGTCTTGTGTGGAGAGTATAATTTATTTAAAAAGACACTGACACAGGTAAGTTAAATAAAAACATATATAAATTAAATGTAAATAATGGTCTATCTGGGGGTGTAGATGAACTTCCAAAAGCAGTTGAAGTTGGCCGCGAAGTCAAACTCAAACACTGTACAAAGTTTGATATTCTAGCTTACGGCTTGGATTTGAAAAAGACCGAGAATAATATTCTTATAGAATCTGAATAATCACGTTATTAAATAAAGTCGGATTGATAGAATCTGGCTCAAATAAATGGAGGAGATAATATCATTCATACTTATAGGCCGCTTCGTAAAAATCTTTTACCGAACAATAATTAATGCTGCAGGTTGCTTTAATGCAGGTTGTAATGGTTATTACAGAAATCACGCGAAGGAATTTGAAATCGATTGAACACATTTTATAAGTAGAAAGCTATCATACATAGAAACACAACAATTGTACTTGCTTAATCAGTCTATTGAAAACACTCAACTGCAATCATACGAACAGCCTTGAGAGTGTGATAATCATAATTACTCACCTTAACAGGAGACGATGACAACCATAGCTGGAACAGGTCTGATGTCACAGATGTACTTCTGGCTTCATGACTCGGCCTCGGCGACAACGGGCCTGATGACGTAATACTGTGCAGCCTTTGGACCTCTTTCGTCGACGCACATTCTTTCAAATACCTCTCCAAAACTTTTGGTTTACTCTCCAACAGCTTTTTCAATTCTTCTAAGTCCTCATCACTGCAATCCGGTGACGACCTATCTATGACTTCGCGATACTCATCGTGCGTATTACTACTGTCGTATACGACATTATTGCCTAAATCTGGACTAGATCTATCTACTACGTAACTATCACAATCTCTGGAATTATCTAGCTCGGCATCACAACCATTTTGTCCTGGGACATTGATATCTACAGTTATTGGTGGGTTTTCTTTAAGCATGTTGTTGTTTTCTACTGGTTCTTCATCAGGTAATTCGTAGACGAGTCTCATAAGTTCATTGGTGCGTAGTTTGGTTTCTTTTTGTTTGTCGGCTCCATTGGGGTCTCGCTCGTCGGTCGGTTTTTTGGATTCGACATCGAAAGGTTCTTCGGATGTCATGGCCGGTTTAGTGGGTCTCGTCGGGGTGGGACTGGGGTTGCACTGTTCTACCGTCCGGCATCTCTTGGTGGTCACGCACTGCTGTCAGTACCTGGAAAGAAATCATATATGTAGGTATATTTTCAAGGTTTTTACATTAATTTATAGTCTCTCCTTTATCCTTTGCAGAGCATTACCATCCTTTTAATTTAATCTACGCGGATAGGTAATTTTTAGAAAGAAATGTGTACCTATCGCATCGCCTACCCGAAAAGAGAAGCAACTGGATTATTATATATTTTGCATTGCTTTTGAATAATACGAAAATTTATTTCGGCGAATAAATATTACCTGTAGTTAACAAATAACTACATAAAACATACTTACTACGAATTAAATTTCGTATTCATTATCATGCTCGGCGAAATTTAGAATGCTGTAAATAACGTGATTGCCAGTAACGGTCCAATTATGGCTTATTATTAGTATTACGAATATCGCAAATAATTAGAGGGTATATTTAATTTTTCAGTGAAATTTATTTTTATGTACCTACTTTAATTCACTGAATTAAGTCCAGTCGTAGTACAATTATGAAATCCAAGATATTAGTCAACGAAACTGAACAACTTTCACCAGGAAATTCTTTCAGGACATTTCTTTTTTCTTTTCCATACAAATTCGAGGTGGTCATTTTGTAAGGGAAGGTCCAAAAAAAAACATTACCTGAAAAAAAAAAAAAAAACTGGCGTAATTGTTCAGTTTCGTTGACTGAGCAACCCGGTTTGCGGGTTTGCGGGAAGCCGTCCCTTACACCCCGTATGTTTATCCGTTTTGTAGAGATAGAGATAGATAAAGGTCCTTAGTAAATCGTCTAAACCTGACTCTATCCAACGCCGGAGATTGTTTCCAACAACTTTGTTGTGACAAAGTCGAAAGAGCTAAGTCATCGCGGGTTAATACAAAGATGGACGGAGTTATTTCTTGTTTGGACAGTGACAACTTTTTTGCTAGGGCCAGATATTTGTAAGACTACGCTTTGTTGCATTACGTTTTATGCTATCACACTTATTAGGTCTGCTGTAAGAAATTTCTTTTTAGAAATAAGCAGTGCCTGTTGTGTCGTAATTCCTATGTAATTGTTCTGTATATGTTCATGTGTACAATAAACTGTTAAATAAATAAATAAATAAGACTTTGTATAGGTACTTGTAGGTATTAAGGTTTTGAAAGCAGAGTCGACAGTAGGGAATGAAGTAGAAATTGTGTGTTTATTTGTTATGGTGTAGCCCTCTGGCACGTAAGGTCCAATTATCGGAGTGTCCACTCGGGGCATGTTTCCTTGAATGTCTGTTTCTCTGAAAGTCCATTTCGAACAAAAGCATTAATTACCACCCCATTACAATCTCTGCTTCTATATACATACATAAAGTCATGCCTTAGTCGCTTACGGGGTAGGCAGAATACGTTCAATGTTAAAAAAACGCCTAGTAAAACGAGTAATGCAAAAGCCGATTTTCAGAGTTTCAGATATTCAAGAACTCGCGCGCGCGCTGCGAATATCGTTTAGACAACCAAATAGCAAGGAAGGATTTTTTTTTTTTTTTTAAATTTCGACATCTTCTGGGATTGCTCAGTCAACGAAATTCAACAACTTTCACCAGGAAATTCTCTCAGGAAATGAAACAAATTAGCTTTTTCATAAAAATCGTCTGATCGAGGTCGTAATTTTGTATGGGAAAGTCAAATTATTTTTTAATTTCCTGAAAAAAAAACCTGGCGTAAGTTGTTCAGTTTAATTTAATGTTAAGTGGCCAATATGTAATGGTGTGATATATTTTTGGAATCAGCTCAAAATACCCTTTCATATGATACCACACACGGCATCCAATGTTGATACTCGATTTGTTAAAAAAAAAGTTTTTTAAAAACTCCGCGTGGGAGAATTTCAGACTGCTGCAAATCTGGATTTAGACTATCTAAGTAGACCCAATCAACATACCAAAAATGCAGCTTTACCGCAATTATTTAAAATTTTGAATGTAACATATGACGTACCTATAAACAGCGAACCATTTTGTTTGAAGCGTCATAATAAAAGGGCATTTTGGGCGCAAATAAATGACGCGCGTTACTACCCTGGATCGGCCGCTAAGAACCTACCATTAAATACAATTTGGTAGAAAATTACTGGCTGCTTGTGAAACCAGAGCAGGGAGAATTAAGGCTAGCGAGCGTTACCGTAGACTGCCAGCCATATTGGGTCATATAAAATTTGATATTGTTTTGAGGGAAAATAAAATATGGCTGGTCAGGTCAATTGAAAATTTTGTTCGAAGATATACTGTAAATGGCAACCCTTAATTTTTTTAGGGTTCCGTATCCAAAGGGTCAAAACGGGACCCTATTGCTGAGACTTCGCTGTCCGTCTGTCCGTCCGTCCGTCTGTCTGTCACCAGACTGTATCTCATGAACCGTGATAGGCTAGAGAGTTGAAATTTTCACAGGTGTATTTCTGTTGCCGCTATAGCAACAAATACTAAAAACAAAATAAATTAAATATTTGGGGTGGGGTGGGATCTATCTCATAGTGGTCCACCCCGGGCAACGGCAAGGCTTGCCTGTTTTAAACCAAAGATATCGGAATTTTGAAAAATATTTATTCATTAAAAATGTCTTAGTAATGTGGCGTTTAGACCAAAATCACCAAGTATTACTTTAGGTCTGTATGTAAGTATTTGCATAGGTTTTGGTTTATACATGCCCATTAAAAAAAATACAATAGGTAACTATTTAAATTATTATGTTTTTTCGACCACACTAATAGAACATATTTAATTCGACTGGACTGACTCAAATCCCAGGGTACAGATCTTTCAGCCCCCATGCCTTTTAAATCTAAATAATTTTCAATTTTATTTCAATCTTTAATTTGTATATCGGAGGAATGAAATTGATGCGAATTCTGATCAAGAAAATTACTATCCCTACAACCTACTAGTAATTATTTCCCTTCTTTCAATGCCGCTACATAACTCGCTTGCCCTCATTAACCACTAACGAAAGTTCATCAAAAGACCATTCTCTATAACGTCACAGAATAAATAATAGTCCCTTGAAGGAAAACGAGGTTGCTTATGTAGATGACGTTTTCATCATGAATTTCGTGTTTTGAATAATTTCGTTAGCATCCTACCTAGCTACGGGCAACTGATCATCATGGAAATTGCTCGTTTGTTTTTGGTGAAGATTTTCTTTTTAATTTGAGTCCTTAACTTTTTTTTTTACGTTTGTTTAAGACTTTTACACATTATTTTATTGCATAGGGTCAGAGCACGAATTAATATCCTTTTAAAAACAACCATTTGCTGGTAGGAATCACTTTAAGAGAAATACCTTTGCCCGACGCTTCGATTGTATTCAACAATCGTGGTCGCGAGCTGACTCATAATATCAAATACAATAAAATTATGTGTACAAACCGCGAAAGTCTTAAACAAATTCTAATATTGTTGGCTAGACTATCAGAGCTGTACCTATGTAGTTACGCTTCGCTGACAACACACGACAATAAATCAATTGTCCGGTCTTTTGTTAGTTACGCAACAGTGTTGGTAGCCGTCTAGTATATTATAGTAGTTCATAGCCGCCGCTTTTATACTCACAGCTTGGATATGAATCGCTAACAATTTACTGCGATTACGATCTACATACATTATCAAAACACTCATACATAACATGCACTTTATAGGTATATTTATATTTTTGATGAGATCAGAGTATCAATGCAAGTTAAGAGGCATTTTCGCCGCGTTCGATAGTTAACTATGTAATTTCATTAAAAAAAAATTGATGTTGCTACAGCCGCTTCTGCCCATATAACCTAAATTGAATTACACAGAAACTCAATCTTTTATGAATGAGAAGAGCGTTTCGTCATGATTTTACTTTATTTGTCGTTTTGGAAAGTTTAGAAAATTTACTTACTTAAAAACCAATTTTAATAACATCATCAGGAAAGATCAATCTGCTACATAAAAACTATAGAGACCAAAAACTTCACACAATCATCATTTGAAATCTGAATTATTCAAGTTTTATTTATAAAATAATGTGGGTGCCAAGTCGTACGTGAACGACAGAAGTAATGGAAATGTTTAAATCGGCTGGGTAAGGCAGAAAAGTGCCAGTTGGGTCGGATTGATATGTTGACAATCAATAGGGAAACTCGGGCTGCTGAGCAAAGGTCACGTAGAGAAGCCTATTCCATACAATGAGTGATTTAGCTTCAGGGAGGCTTTTGAATATTTTTATTTTACCGAGCAAGTATTTCTTGTATGCAGTTACTTCCATCCAAATGGTTATGTAAGCAGCCATTGTATTGTATTGTATTTATTTATTACTCATTTACAATAATCTCTTAATCTATAACAATAGCCCCACAAAACTGACGGCACGGTACCGTCGACGATATCGTAGGTGAGATAATGTATGAAAATCAATGAAATTATATGACACGCTTTTCCATTTGCCGGCACGGCACTGTCACGGCATGTCATCGATTCCCATAGATATTGTCACGTGATCGTCCCGTGCCGTCGCCGTTGCCGTTGACGTGCCGTCTAGTGGAAAAGCGCCCTAGCCGCTAAGCCATGACAGAGGCCATTACTAAGCATTGGCAGCATAAACATTTTGTCAGCTCCTGGTTAGATCCCAAAAAAGTATACTTTTATTTTTCGGTTCCCTTGCAAATTATCAAACAAATGTTCATAATATCTTTTAATTGCGAAGACTTACAAGTATAATTCTTTTACTGCTTCAAGGGACCGTAGACAGGAATATTTTTTTATAAATTTAAATTTGATACCTTTACGCTTTCCTGAGAAAATGGGTGGTGACAGACAGACAGACAGACAGACAAACGGACAACCGAGCGATCCTATAAGGGTTCCTTTTTCCCTATTGAGGTACGGAACTCTAAAAAAGTTCGCGTGCTTTGCTGTAACAATAGCAGTTGACGTGTTAATTGCTTGAAAATCTTCATATAAATAACATTTGCATGACTAACAAGACCGTGGAGTCAACTCAAACTGAATAATTTTGCTTCCCAAGGGAATCTTTACATTGTTATGTTTTTCTAGCAGCACAAAACTAATTTAAATACCTATCGTTTTAATTGTGCTATTGGGATAGTAAAAAAAAAAGTTTGCTTGTTTTCCTTGTATTGTAAATTATAGTAAAGTTATCTATAATTATCACTGAGCTTGAAGTGCCGAGTTAGTCAATATAGCTATTCAGCTAAGAAATATATTCAATTGGTAATTCTATGATTTGTAATTATTCCATTCCAAGATACATGATGCTGAAAATGTTCACTTTATCACTAAAGTAACTCAATATAGCCGACACTTTAGCTGAAAACGTTCGCTTTATCACTAAAGTAACACAATATACCCGACAGTTTAGCGCAAACGTTCGTATTATCACAAAAATAACTCAGTATAGCCGACATTATAGCTGAAATGAAAACGTTCGATTTATCACAAAAAAAAAACTCAATATAGCCGACAGTTTAGCCACAGGTTTAGCTGAAACGTTCGCTTTATCTGGAATACAGACCACTTTGCACATCTGTCGAGTGAGTGTCCAATGTACACACGAATCCTCATGTTATTACGAGAATAGCCGTCGTTTTATTTCCGGAGTGAATATGACGTCAGGTAGGGCAGGTCCATGTGTTGATAATGCATAGGTACAGCAGGTTGTAAACATTGACTACTACTTATGCATAAATAGTATATTATCTATCTGCGCTTTCACATTATACACTAGTGTAAGGGACCAGATATTATACATGTAAGGGACAGACAGCGTACCGAAAGAGTTTCCTGGTGAAAGTCGTTCAGTTTTATTGACTGAGCAACTTGACTTGAACAACTGAGTTTCTGGTACGCTGTTCCTTACACCCCACAGGTATATACTGGGTGAAAGGGACAGCGTCCCGCAAACTGATACCTAGGGGTTGCTCAGTCAACGATACTGAACAACTATCACCAGGCTTTTTTTTCAGAAAATGAAAAAAAAATGCTTTTCCATACAAATTTTCTGATCGAGGTGGTCATTTTGTATGAAAAAGCAAATTTTTTTTTTCATTTCCTGAAAATAAAAACCTGGTGATAGTTGTTCAGTTTCGTTGACTGAGCTACCCCTATCAGTTTGCGGGACGCTGTCCCTTACACCCCGTATAAGTTTGCAAGTGCTTCGCTCTTGTGAGCTAAGCTTGTTTGGATCGGAACGGAATCCAACTCTTTAAGAGAAGCCGGTTAGGCACAATCTTCGGACCACTGATTTGAGAAGTCGCTGTAGGTCCCAACGCCTTTTACTCTTTTCTGCTTCAGACAGACATGGCGTGAAGCTGCTTCTGGTCGCGTGGTATATCCTATTTCAGGCCTGTGTTTTGGATCAACACAACGTCTTTAATCGTCGTGTCGCGTGATCAACATAACTGTCGTCGCGTGATCCGCACGTGGTTTTAGCCCTTCATCAACGTCAGAAAGGGCCGTTCTATATATAAAACTACCATTCGCGGAAATGAAAGAGTTGCGTTGAGTTGACATTCCAGTTGAGCTATTATTGACTGAGTAGACTGCCTCCGTGGTCGAGTGGTCTGAGCCATGGGCTTCCGATCCGGAGGTTCTGGGTTTCATTATCATTGTGAGATTTTCCCTAATTCGGTTAGGACAATGCAGGCTGAATCACCTAGTTGTCTGTAAGAATAAGATTCCGTGCTTGGATCCCAGTCGCTGTCTTTGATAGTGGTCCTTACACAAACCATGTCAGAGGCCTATTATAGCTACACTCAGCATTTGCCAGAACTGGCGAAAATACCTTTTTCTACGAGGCGTTTTATGCTCTGCCTACCCCGTGAGATATAAAGTCGTGTACTTCGATAAACTACTAGGTCATAGACTTGGCTCGTTTCTCAATAGTGGCTATAATAGGAGGTGGATAAGACAATAGGCGTAAAGTGGCTGCTTCCTGACTGATCTGTCCGTCTGTCGTCATAAGGATTGGAATTTGTTGGGTAACCTAGCTGTTCATTGACGTGGTCAAGGTAGGTAGGTACCTACTAAGGGTGTAAAAAAATATCAAACTGATACATATCTGAACTTATTCTGTCGTATGGGTTTCGAGTCGATCGACCCGATGAACCCTGGTGTCAGAGTTTCTAAACCGCCTAATAGCACAGCCACAGGCCTCTGACATGGTTTGTGTAACGACCACTATCAAAGATAGCGACCCGGACCGACGGCTTAACGTGCCCTCCGAAGCACGGAATCCTTTTTTCTTTTCGGACAATCAGGTGATTAAGCCTGCAATGTCCTAACCAAACTGGGGAAAATCTCACAAAGTGATAAATTAACAAATATCAACTATGTGTTCCCCCCTGGGAATCGAACCCAAGACCTCCGGATCGGGAGCCCTTGGCTCAGACCACTAAACCACGGAGGTAGTTAAGGAGGTAGAATCTGAACTGAAACAAGGAAATAAAAATTCGGGCAAGTGCGAGTCAGACTAGCGCACGCAGGGTTCCATACAAAAACCGCATAAAATCACGTTTGTTGTATGGGAGCCCCCCTTAAATATTTATTTTATTTTTTTCTTAGTATTTTTGTTATAGCGGCAACAGAAATACATTCTCTGCGAAAATTTCAACTGTCTAGCTATCACGGTTCATAAGACAGACGGACGGACAGCAAAGTCTACCCTAAACCCTAGACCCTATTTTACTGGGTCCCGTTTTGACCCTTTGGGTAAGGAACTGTCTTTCTCATACAAATTTTCCGATTAATTTAAATACCTGACAGAATTTCTTTGTTAAAGTTGTTCAGTTTCATTGGCTAAGCGACACCGGTCCCTTTTACCCTGTAATTCACGTAACAAAAACTATATCAGAGGTAATTAGATGGTTTTAGACTTTGGGACTAAGCTCATTAGGTACGTTATTTCAGCCGATAGTCTGTTCAACAGAATAAGCTTGTCCTTGCTAAATTGGGAACAATCTTACAAAGATTTTCTCCATGTGAGAATTGAACCTAAAACCTCCGGATCGAAAGCTCATGGCTCAGAACACTCGACTACAAAGCTAATTTAGCATTAAAAAGAAAAAAAAATGATTAATTCAAAAGAAAGTGAGAGAATCACAGTAATTTCTGTCGCATTAGCTCTATCGTCGGCGAGGCTTGTCAGATTTCAATCCTCATTAATTTGAGCTCGCTCGTTTCAGACTCATTTGACGCCATGTTGAGTTCTGATTTGCCGAACCACAGATCTACAATAGAGTAGAAACCGCAAGTTTGCAAAAGTCTCCGATAATCGAAGTTCGAGTCAGACTCATTTGACGCTATGCTATCTTGGGCCCAACAACCGCAGATCTTCAATAGAAAATAAACCGTAAGTTTCCAGTAAGCTTATTTGATGTCATGTCGAGTTCCGATGAGCCCAAGATCACAGAATTAAATTAAAATAGATACGATAAGTGGCCCTGCCTTTCGTTTAAAATAGTCTTACTAATTTGACGCAATTTTAACTCCTGCCTGATGAACACGACCTGTGGAGATAAACGGAAAAGTCTCCACCCTGGCTGGAGAACTAGGTGAAAAGCAGCGATTACATTACCCGGCTGATCGGGCCCGATTTGATATACATTGCTGCTTAGCTTCAGTAGTTTTTCAAGTAAGACTCGTGCACAAGCAATGCAATGTAATCGCTGCTAAAAAATATTCCATCTCTCCCAGGGGGATAGTCATGTTAAGGGGTGATATATGGAACTGGGGGAACCACCCAAGTACCCACGTCCAAAGACTTGCATTAAAAATAAGTACAATATACAAAAAAAAAACTTCAAGAGACGGAGCCATTCTGGTTAGATACGATTTGTTTCTGCGATAAATACGTGCCATTTGTTAAATGATAAGGATGAATCTACGGATGGTGGTAAATCTATGGGCCCAGGGCTTAATCACCAAAAGTCGAAGTTACTATGGGCGCTTGTCCGTTATTTCCTACACTATTAAATTTAGCAATTAACCACTTGTTAATCGTCGGTGGGCTCGGAACATTATATTATAACACTCTCTAGAGATTATTCCACAGTAGGCACCATTTTCACTACTTCGATTGGATAAAGAAAAGCGAACTAGGACAATCCGGTAGTTTCACCAAAATTACCATGTTTTGCCGAAATTTGCATAACGTGGCGGCTTATCAACCCATCAGCGTGCGGCGGCATTGAAAGTATCACATGTAAGGTATCGCCTAGTGGGCGCAGCCTCACTCGAGCGTTTTCAAAACTGTCAAATATTTAAGGGGCAAACAGTGGCGTAGATACGCACTAGTGAAGATAGAGTCTATTTATGTTTGACTATTGTACAACTAGTTAGCAAAAACATGTTTAACTTGATTGAACTGGATTTCCTTAATGTTATTGTTTACGTCCTGCTATATTTTTTTTGTGATGACTGTAGATAAGAAAAGTATCAAATCAACTAATTAATTAGTCATTCATTTGCCTATCAATAATATCGAAATTTAAAAACAAACAACACATTTTCATAATGTGTTTTTGCACTTATAGTGCTATTTAATTTCCAAAATATGAGAAACAAGAAATTAAAAATTATAGAGTGTTATAGTAGGCTACAGTTGTAAAATTATACGCAAGATGTCGCTAGCGTCCACTAAAAGACGATCTGAATAGAAACAACCGATCATCAATTTCATCGCTCAGGAGGAGAGCAGTAGTGGCCTAGTTGGTTTTCCAAAGACGCACGTTCAAATCCTGCCTACGGTTGAAATATTTGATTTGTTGTTTAACATAATTTTGGAAACGACACATATAAGGTAAATAAATTGTTAAATAAATAAATAAATAGATATAGTCGTTAACCTGATATCATACGAAATTTCATAATGTACGCATATTTTAATTTTATAACCCGTTTCAAAAATAATTTAATAATCTTTGATATGGCTCAGCCAACGTACAACTCGGTTTTATAATAAAGCTAAAATTGAGTATGAATATTAAAATTTATCTACTTTTTGATTTCGTTTAAAAAGGCAATCTATATCTTGGAAATTTAATTTTTCTCCACTCTTTTTGTTCTGTGAAGACTGTTTCAATTAAGGTTTTTTCGAAGAATATTTTCACGGAAAATAACTTTCCTTGAGGCACTTTTTAAATCTTTAGGGATAAAAAAAATGCAATTTACTTAAATAATCATGAAGTTTAACTACCTACATTTATTAACAAGAGCATATAATTACTTTTGTAGTCATCCTAGATGACCTGCACAAAAAAATATAGGTAGGTAGTATCCTCATTGATCGCAGACAGGTAAAATCGATCGCAAAAAACACTATATTAGTAAAACAACAGCTGACTAGTTACGCAAGCTGTGTTATTCCACAAAGCTCCAATGTCTGAGTCGTCATTCACTGTACCAATATTGTTTCCGCCGATTTCCCTAGAGTTGAAAAGTATATTTGAATAGAAAAATGACGGAACAGCTATTTGTTACAACTGTTTTTATTTTCGTGAAAACCACTATACTAGAAAAACCAAGAAAATGCCCTGAAATTGACAGATCAGACGCAGCAAAAATGCCTTTTACTTAGATTGTCAACACTGCTTATGACATAAATAACAAAGGCGTGATTCGTACAATACATACATACATAAAATCACGCCTTTTTCCCTAGTGGGGTAGGCAGAGCAAAAACGACCTAAATAAAGGTCATTCCGCCACGTCTGACAAGTTTTGAGGGTTCGTGATTCGTGAATACATAAAATTTTGGTGCACAGGGGGTTTGCGCTGTTATCCTAATTACATTGATACAATTTTACATGTGGAACATTTGAAGTACAGTAATACCCTATAACTAAGACTGATTGTGAAATGACGTAAGTAGTGAGTAGAAAATACTCTCAGTTTTATTGGGTAAATTATCTACAACACGAGAGGAACTATTCGGGAGGGATTATGCGTTATTTTATTCCCTAGACATGGACAAGTTTTTTTTAATATTTGTGGATTGGATCAGAAACTTGGAGCGCAGCAGAACATACCGTAGGAGACCTTTTGCGCGTGCGCCGGCCCGGCATACAAAACTTGATCCGATGTGTGTCAATGTGAATGCCTGATATACTTCGATGCCAAGTGTTACCGCGTTTTGAGTTTTTCTTGGATTCTTTAAATATTTATACATAGTTTTGTATTTTAAAACCTTAGAGCAACATAACACGGTGAGACGGAACGGTATGCGGGAGGCCGCGTGCTCTTAGCTTAAAACAGATTAAAAGACAAAACTAACAAAAAAATATATTTAATGACTGTTCTCGCGAGAATATGTTATTTTTCACTAAACCAACATGTAATAAAATGGAAATAAATATTAAAATCGATAATTATATAACCTACTTGACTAGGTGTCACCTTAAAAACATAATTATTATCCAAGAAAAGTGCCTAAAAGTAACAAAAAAAAAACCCGGCCAAGTGCGAGTCGGACTCGCGCACGACATCCACCATCATTTATAAAAATGGCAACAAAATCATATCTGTTGCCCGACTCGCACTTGGCCAGTTTTTAGTATTTGTTGTAATGGGCCTCTGAAATTGACAACATAATTTTTTACATATTACGAAATATGGGATCCATTCGTGTCATTAAAGTCACGGCATCGCTGCGGTGACTTTTGATGTCACGTTCGGGTGCCATCAGCCTAATGTTAGTTTAAAGCGCAGCGCAGGGGCTGCAAGGAATTGCTTTTTCAAGGTTTCCTGAAGGTAGTTGAGAAAGTTGCAAGGTTGTGTAAGGTCCCTTTGAGAATAAAAGATTTCTCTCTCTCTTGTTGTGCGGATTTCGAGTCGATTGACCCCATGAACCCTGGTGACAGAGATTTTAAACTGCTTAATCATCAGTTTTTTTATATTCTGTGATATAAGGCATATAGTAATAGCCTGAGAAAATTTAGCCGATAACAGACAATCAGGGGAAAAATCATATCGTTTTGAAAATTGCTACAGTTGTTCCCTGAGGTATCCAGAATGACATTTTTACAGCTTGTGCCCAAAATCCAAAATGGCCGCTAAATGTAGGGTGAAAGAACTTTTTGAGTAAGATTACAAATATATAGCACCACTAACTGATCAAACTATATTTTTTGAGATATACTTGGCTATCTTTTCACTGCTGTAGATAAAAAATGACTGACTGAAATTAAAAGGAAATTTTATGTAGAATGTATTACTAGTAATAACCGTAATGATATTGGTGTAATTTTTCAACTTATGAGCAAAATATCGAAAAAAGGCACCCGATAGCTCGGCCCGCATATCTGAGGATTTTCAATATCTTCATCTGGATATCTTACGGAATACCTGTAGCGATTTTCAAAACAATACGTATTTTTCCAGCTGATTTAAAAAAAAAACTCTTATTATAAGCAATCCTATTGCCTATTATTTTGTTACAAAATACTTGATTATTATTCAAATATTTCCAGGGATATTCTTCCTCATGCGTCACTTGTGTAATAAGAGGAAGTCATAATCATATTAATGAGTCAAACACAATTAATTGAACTGTAGACGCGAGTAGAATGTTAATTCTAACTGGTGTTGAAAATCTGTTAACCGGAAAATTAAACAAATATTATTATGGCATTCTTCAATAACTGATTGTGTAACAGTTAAGATGATTTCGTGTTATGGAGGACACGTTAAGCTGTCTCTAGCATCTTTTTCTCGTTTTACTTATCTGTAAAAATCATGAAAATGCTCGACAACTACACAGAATGCCCAGGAAGAGAAATGCCTGAAACATTCCATGCATTCCATATTGTTTATCGCTCTCTTTTTGAAGCTATACTTAGAAAACAACTAATGAGGAGAACATTATTGTATGGAAAACGCATATTTTTTTGAATTTCAAATTGTGCTGTTCAAATTATATCGTCAGTAGAACAACTTAACTTTAAACCTCAAAGGAACGCAGTACTTTTTTTACACCCTTTATACATCTTTTAATCCCAAAAAACGTTTTCTCTAAGTGCTCAAGAGTCTTTCAGTGACTTTAATTTCAGCAAAGGAAAGTGTACATCTTCGCAGTGAAAGTGATGGATGACATTCCCGTAGAAATTGAATCAAATACGGTCATTTGGGTCAGCCTTAAGCCGCGGCCTAAGCTGAATCAAGGATGAATAAATTTCTGAATTCAAAGTAAGAATAATAGTCGGTGTTAGAATGAGCACTGAAGATCGCAACAGACTAGTTGGTAATACCAGGTGTAAGGGACAGCTTCCCGCAAATCGATAGGGGTTGCTCAGCCAACGAAACAGATCAAATTTCACCAGAAAATTCTTTCAAGAAATGAAAAACATTTTTGGCTTTTCCATACAAATTGTCTGGTCGAGGTGGTCATTTTGTATGGTAAGTTGTTCAGTTTCGTTGACTGATCAGTATGCGGGAAGGTGTCCTCCCGTATACATGAGCTTGCTGCGCTAGGCCTAGGGTCGATTTCGGGATAGAGTTAATATTTAAACCAAACCTAATTAGAAGCATGGATATGATGCATTTGATTATGTGTTCAAAATTTTGTTAAGTTTATTCTTACAATTTATAAATGAAAACGAAACTACGATTGTATGGGACTCAATAAACATACGTTTCACTATAATCCATAAATAATTTTCTGAAATAATTTAATCCGGTCCTGTAGAGTAATCGCCCATGCTGACTGTACAAACACTCGTACAATGGTGCCGATTCTAAAACAAACACACTTAACTTAAAATAAAACCATACCTTCCTGTTATGTTCTGTCTCGAGTGAACAGAAAGGGACAGCGCTGCAGACGAACTAATTTTTATCCTGTCATTTACAATACGTTTAGAAATTTCAAAGAATTTTGGCCTATACCTACCCCCTACTGAAAATGAATTCTATTTAATTTATTATTATACTTGTGACATGTTGATTTTAATTATTGCAGTACTTAAATGAATTGTTGTATTGACTAATGTACCTATTGTAAATTCGAGAGCTAGAGTCATTTTTTTATGTGTTTACGAGTAATTTTAGGGGAAGTCTGAAAAACAGCAGCTCCGCTGAGACTCTTCCTTTTCATCCTTTTGCATGTAAATGTGTTTTTGTGTGTTTTTAGGGATGAATAAATGACTATCTATCTATCTATCTACACCACGACACGACTTACTCGTATACATAGATTTTTGATTTGAAAGAATTATAATTAGTTCGTCTTTACTGCCATCTCTTTCTGTTCACTCATGGCAGAAAATGACAGATATGGTTTTATTTCACTTAAATCGTGTTTCGGTCGAAACAGGGCCAATGTTGGTTGGTCTGTCGTGTCAGTCACGTCCGACGGTGTTAAGTATGCCCGCCATACTCATGGCAGAAAATGACAGGTATGTTTTTTTTTCGTTAAATTCGTGTTTTCGTCGAATCAGTGCCAATGATATCCGTTCGTCCGCCTTGTCACGTCCGATGGTGTTAATATGCCCGTCACGTGGATCATGTAACTAGCTTCAACCTTCTATAGGGATTGCCCATTCCTTCCGCTCCTACATGGGAATCTTAATTATTTCCCACCCGAATGTGGGGTTTGTTTTAATCAGGGAAAGCTGAGGCAGCTGTTTTGTTTGTTTGGAAAGGTCTTATTATACCGGGTGTATAATGATTTGATTTAATATGTAATCATTTAGAAAGTTTATAATAATTTTGTTTATATAAAAGTTAATTTTATTGGTTTTTGCGTAACCCATGAACATCTTTATTTTCTAGTTCTTTTGAGTCTGAACTTAGCACTGTACAACTGCATTAAATAAAACCTGTGATAAAACATAGTTGTGTTTACAGTGATAATCCCTAATGCGATTAACAAGTTCTGAGTGATCGTGTTTATGTATTCTATTTGCATACAAATGATCCAATCATTGGATGCCTTTAAAGTCAATTATGTTTAATAGTGTACTTAGCTCATAATAGATTCATATCAGGTGGTAGGGCGCTAAGGATTGTTTTATCTTTGAATGATCTTAGATATAGTACCCATGATAGATAATGTAGACAGGTGTTGTCAAGTCTTCATGTGCATGGAGATGCATATTTATATTTTTCTTTGATACAGGGGAGTCAACTATAGTTATGACTAGGTATATTGGACAACTCTCGGGACGATTATTTGGTAACTTGACAGGAGTTTCATATTGAGGCCTGTTGGCCGAGTAGGTAATATATGGGAAAATGGTCGCTACTTGTCGTCAGGTGTTGCGACTAGGGGACCGACGTCCAACATGTTTGGAACTTTTATAAATTCACACACGCTTTTATATATGAACACTTTCATACCGCGTTTTAAGACCTCGTGTTTCTTCTTCTGGCACATAGATGGCGCTACAAGTTTTACTGTCCATTACTTGTACCGTGGGCCGATTGTAGTCGATTATTCTGTCTGCGTGTATTAATTATGTAACTGCCGCCGACCGCCTTTTATGCTGATTGGCCATTCTGCTGTTTTCGTTGGAAATTTTACTGCTTCGTCTGGATAAAATATTAAGCTAACTTGGTTCTTCGGTCAAAGAAAAGGGACTGAAGCTTATAGCGAAGATGCCCAGATTATACAGTAAAAGCTTCCCAGGGCCTGGTAGACACTCAGAGATAAAAATATTTCTTTAAATAACTAAAAAAAAATACAAAACTATCTAAAAACTCAGCGAAGAACATTCCCTATTAGATTAGGTAACGTGGGTGGTAAGATTTCTTTAAAGAACTTTTTTTTTTATTATTATACATTCATTATACATTCCCTATTAGGTAACGTCCGTGGTAAGAACCCGCCCCTCAAATTGTGAGACATAATTCCGGATTTCCAGAAAAGCGTTTCCTGTCTTACTGACTAGGTTACAAGGAAGGACAGATGGAGCTGGCATTTCCTGAAACCCGCAGCTTGCGGTGTGAAGGACGACGTCATATTACTCATTGTGACGAGGGCGAGCGGGTGCAAGTTGGTTTATTTGTGACTAAGGAAATTGTTCCGAATTACCCAATTCTATTTTCTAAGATTAGGTACTACCTGTCAAATGTATGGTTTATGTAGCCGTATCGTAATACGAGGCTGGATCCCGTAAATTGCAAAAGAAAGGTCAAAAGGCAGTATATCTTAAGTGGGATTGGGCAGGATATTCGTCAGAATACGCTTCCCGGGAAACAATTAATACTTTAATGATAAAAGGTACAACTTTTGGAGGTACTTCATCGGAAGTATCTATTCTGGTATCATCATCATCATCATCAGAAACAACAGTCCACTGCTGGACACGGGCCTCCCCAAAATTGGGAAGAGGAGCATACTACTTTCGCTCTAAACACAATTCCACATCCGTCCATACCATAAGTACCATATTGTATCATCCATCAATCTTCATCATTCTCTACGCATTCATGCATGTCGGCAGAATTCAAAATGATCTTCAATGGGTCCTACTCTATCACGACTCCTCACTCACTGTATGTATTTTTGACATCAAAATCAGTCTATTTGAGGGTTTTTCAGTCACAGTCAAAAATTATACATGTGTCCCAACACGGGCCCCAGCAATTAAAAAATATTCACCCATTACACCCAAAACGTATTTATCCTGTCGGTTTTTGATTTCTTATTTGACAATTTGACATATTATCTTTAAAAAGCTAGACGCAGGCATGTTGATTTTCGGTAATATAATTTTGTTGATACGTCACTTTTTCACAGGAAATACAATTTTCGGAGGGTCAGAAATGAAATCGGTCGATTATAGGTCCCTCTGAAGTGTCATTTGTCCGAGACGACCCTTTTCACGGTTCCTTACTTGAAACGTCCCAGAAATGGTCCCCTTGACTTCATCTGTATGTTTGCCACGCATCAGTAAGTCGAAAATTTTGCATCAAAAAGGTAGAAAAGATCTTGAAGGACTTTTTTCTTCTTTTTATGGTATTTTTTTGAATTATCTAGATTGGTGCAGATTATCTAACCTAGCTGGGTAAAACTATCTTCAGCAGCTTAGCTGACCAACAGTAAAATGGTTCAAAAACATGACTTGCCTGAAGTCAAAAACACACATTTAAAAAATAACTCTGTAAATCAACCGCCCTTATAATAACCTCTATCTCCATTGTGACAATTTCCATGATGGGTCGTCTCGTCGGTGAAAAGGTCCTATCATAGAAAATATATCGATCTGTGTCTACAATAGTAATGGTGGCTGAAAGCAATTTCCACTATGATTAGGTGGCAGGAAACGTTTTTATAGGGGAATCGCTTGAATATATCCAAATGGACGGCTAGCTTTTTCTCCAAAAAGGATATAACATAACAAACTTATACATACAAACTATCATGTCTGTTTCCCTAATGGGGTAGGCAGATCGTCAACGACCCAAACAAAGGTCGTTCCGTCACGTCTGACAAGTTTTGAAGTTTTTCCGTTAATTATACACATCTATCGACCAAATGTAGAGCGAACTCAATTAGAAATCCACTATGCCAGGAATTTCTGCACAATTATGAACAAGATAAAGGGTGTTAATTTTCCAGAACTATTTCCATCTGCGGCAAATGGAATGAAATTAAACAACGTCAGAGTCGTTGCTAGATATACCGGGTGCAAGGGACTCAACGAAAATGAACAACTTTCACTAGGAAATTCTTTCAGAAAATGAAGAAAAAAAACAGAATTCCCCATACATAATGACCACGTCAATCAGACAATTTTGTATGTTTTTTTTTTCATTTCCTGAAAGAATTACCAAATTTTTTTTCTTAGTTACACTGTCTGAGTAACCTCTATCAGTTTGCGTTAAGAAATCCCTCACACCCGGTATTACTATAACTGTAGAGAGCTGTAGAAATAGCCTCAGTAGAAATTAAATTAAAACTCGGGACGAGCACGGCTAGATACTTAGGCCCGTATTTATAATCAGCGCTCAAGAGTGACAGCGAGTTTGAGTTCGTATCAGAAATGTCATTTCAGTACAAAACGACCTGTTAAATCCATACTTAATATTGCTCTCAATCTTGAGATCGCTTTATAAATACGAGCCTTAAATGAACATGCCAACCATGCTAGTAGGTATAATCTCTTTATGTGATGTGTCACTTGGTTAGAAATAGAATAGGTAGGTACAAACTGTCTCAACTTCCTAGCCTTTTCCCATATCTCTCGGGGTCGGCTACCTAATCTAGGTTATTGAACGAGGGTATTGGTTTTTACACAGAGCGACTGTCATCTGATCTCCGCAACCCAGAAGGGAAACCAGACCCAATCCTAGATTAGGTTACACACAACCTTTGAATTTCTTTGTAGGTGTGTGCAGGTTTCCTCACGATGTTTTCCTTCACCGTTAAAGCGCCGAATAAACGTACATATGAAATTCAAAAACCCAATAACACATTGGTACGTGCTGGGATTCGAACCACGACCTCCTGCACAGAAGGCCGCGGCCCTATCCACTACACCATCCGGACTCATCAAATTGGAAACATTCATTTTAAATATCAATGAATTGTAAAATTGTTTATGATGTAAAATTAAAATATATACGGGGTGTAAGGGACAGCGTCCCGCAAACTTATAGGGGTTGCTCAGTCAACGCAACTGAACAACTATCACCAGGATTTTTTTTTAGGAAATGAAAATAAAAATTTGCTTTTTCATACAAAATGACCACATTGATCAGACAATTGACAATTGACTGAGCAACCCCTATCAGTTTGTGGGACGCTGTCCCTTACACCCGGTATATATTAAGTAGTAAGGGTACAAACTGTCTACCGGGCTTAAAAAAAAGTTGACTACACTTTACACTGTGGAACATAGACAGAAATCACCATCACCATCAGCCCTTATACGTCCCCACCACCGAGGGGCTCGAGCCTATCCTAAATTTAGGGCGATCGGGCCTGAGTCGACCACGTGGGCCCAGTACGGATTGGTTGACTTTACACACAGCCTTAGTAAAATAAAATAAAAATTGGACCTCCCATACAAAATGACTCGAGCCGCTGCTGACACCATTTTCTATGGGAGGGTCAATTTATTTTCTTGTTTCGACCTACGTTACTTGGGGAAAGTTGTTCAGTTTCATGAATAGGCTCACACTCTAAATTCCCTGTATAATACGGAGTAGACAATACGTCAATGATAAAGTAATAGTTACTTACATAGTTAGAATTGTATCCAAGATGTTTGATAATAATGTCATATAACTTTGCTTACCTGAAACAAAAAAAAAAAAATTGAGAAAAAAATACAATACAAAAAATAATATTTGAGAAATAGAAACATACATACATATCACATACAATCACGCCTTTATCCCTATTGGGGTAGGCGGAAACAAGTGTTAATTTACTGGGTTATGCTCTGCAAAAGCTATATATGTGGCACATGACTTGATACCACTATCGCTGCTTACCAGTTGACCAAAAATACATACATACATATAATCATGCCTTTATCCCGAATGGGGTAGGCAGGGCGTAAACGACCAAAGAAAAGGTCGTTCCGCCACGTCTGACAAGTTTTGAGGGCAATGGATGACTGAAATGTGTATCGCTATAGTGACAGGTTGTCAGCCTATCACCTAAATTGCAATACACTGGAACCCTCGAATCCCTTAGCTGGTTTTTACAGCATGCCCGGAAGGAAATGCAGCTGGAACATTCTATGTTTTTCTATCACTCCCAGTCCAGCATGGAAGAAATAAAAATATACAAAAATATACTATAAATATTTATAAAATTGATTCCCGTAATTTCGTTGAAGCGTTCTACAGCTACATACTACTTTAATTAATTTAATGGGCCAACATCGAAGTCCCTTGAATATTTGCTGAGTATTTTTTACACCCTATATGCCCAGAGAATGTTCATAACCAAAGAGAACTGCTCTGAACTCACGTACCCAACTTCCTCTGTCATTAAGAGCTGATAGGTTCTTTGCTTCACAAAGGGAATTGGCTCCAAGTTTTCTACGTGACATAAGGTACGACGATTGTCATTTTATCTTTAGATTCTTTGACATTTCGTTACGTAATGGGAAAAAAGCAGAATGTTCCAGCTATTTATCTGCCTGGGCAACTAGTAGGAGTACCTATTTGCCTTGCCTATTGTTTATGCAATGCCTCATCATCAGCTCATATGCAGGTTTCCTCACGATGTTTTCCTTCGTCGTAAAAGCGCGGAATAAACGTACATAATGAAATTCGGAAAACGAAAAACACATTGGTACGTGGTGGGACATCCAGCACAGGAGGCAGCGCTACTATCACTACCCCATCGGATTTATAGTGTGAAATATAAATAAATTATTCGCGTTTTAAAAAGTTTTCTTGTGTAACATCTTAAAACAGATCAACGTAAGTATAGACTGTCCTTTTCGTGAGACGGCACAGACCTGGCTGTCTGTTTATGCATTTTAATGGCTTCATTAAGGGAGCTATTTCGGAATGAAAAGCATGTTTAAGTCGTCCATTGTTTCGGTTAAGTAAACTCTGTAATTATATTCTGGACCTAGTTGTGGAATAGCTTTTAAGTTACACCGAAGTTCAAGAATTATAAAGCACTTTAAGTCTTTTGTCCT
>JARACY010003826.1:0-30475 GCA_029255725.1 Scrobipalpa atriplicella | reverse complement strand
TAGCAATCGTAACTGTATATGTAATAGGTGCTCAGTGCTCTCAGTTAGCTATAAGTCAAAGTGTTTCTACCTTCTAAATACGATTATTTATATTCATTCACGGTTAATTTGGCTAGTTTTTGTTAATTTTAGCAAGTTTTAATAGTTAAATATTGTGTGTTTTTCCCACGCTAATCTTAGTATATTTTCTTTTATCTTTATATTACATTTCTAGTGTGTAAGTGATAGTTTTGTGGAAGTGAAAAAAATGCGATATGTTCATCTCCGGACTCGCAAGGTAAATTTAGAATAAGATTTAACCTGTATTTCTCGTAGTTTAAGTGAATTGTATTCTTTTTTATGAGAAATAAATATCTTAAACCGTAACACGCTGACAATGCGTTTTGTATTGCCTATACTCCCGCGGAAGCTGAACCTTACACATTACCCTTTAACACCCTGTATTACCATTACTCCTTATATAGCGCCATATTATTGCTCGTCATTCAGCGCGCCGAAAAAGATTCCGCTTAAATATGACTGTTCGGTCGGTGGAGTGGTATGTCGCATACGACCGAAGGTTCTGCCGGCGAAGGTTCCACCACCGAACGTTAAGCAGGTGTGTTGCTGCCCTTAGGCATCTAATTTAAATACACCAAATTAAAGTTTGAGCTTTCGAATTTCTGAAACTGCATGATATTTCATATCGCGTATAAATTTCACCTCACAAGCATGTAAAAGTGTACCTAGTTACGTAGTTAGCGTACACTTGACTTTTCCTTTGGCCACTTTCACGTAAGTTTAGACTTAACGCAAAAGTTTTACGTTTACGTCCCGTAGAGACGCGGAATTCCTTTGATAAAGTACGTACTACCCAACTCAGGGTTTCTTTAGTAAACGCAAGCTGTGAAACTTCGTAAATTTTATTTCACTACTTTGGAAGTTTTGGTGAATATTATAATTTTAACCTTAGAGCCGAAGTAAATTACGTTAAAGTTTTAAATATGCAAGAAGCGTATTTAATTTTACTTTGTGGAGGTAATTAGGTATCCTGGTGTTTGAGTAAAATAAGAAACTAGGTACTAAAGTAGGTTATTAAAGTGATTTATAATAAAAAAATTACAAAAAAAACCCATTATACTGTAACGTAGGTATATTTTTTGTGCCATTCTTGTTACCTATTTTGAGATATCACTAATTTCCAAAGTATGATATTAACATCCTAAGTTGATTTTATGTATTTTGCACCCTACTTATAAATGCAAAAGATTGTCATGTGATTGTAGTACCTATTTGTGTGTAAGTATTGATTGTTTTGAGAGTTTTTATCACTAAAATGTTTTAATGCTACTAAAAAGGTATATGCAAGGAATTTTAGTCCAAACAATCAGTTTAGTCCAAACAATCAAATTTCTCTTCCAAATTCCCACAGCAACAAGACATCTCCCGAGACACCATATTTCGGCATAATAGGGGTTCTTTTATACGTACTTATTCTAAATTCACGCTCTCGAAGCGCCCATATTTCCCATATGATTGCCGAAGGAAGATTACCACGGGCGAGAAGATAGCGCCCTTAATAATTTATCAAGATATATTGAACCAGATCCTCCGTAGCAGTCCTAGATGCAGAATCGTGTGTGATTTACCTGAAAAGATAGGAATATTACGTTAAAACTGCACATTTTTTTTAAATTACGCTACAATGTTAGAGATTTGTAACTTAGGCTCGTATTTTATGAAGTAATCTCAAGATTGAGAGCAATATTGAGTATGAATTTAATAGGCTATTTTGTATATGAGATTTCTGATACGAACTCAAACTCGTTGTCAGTTTCAAGAGCTGATTTAATTGACGAAGAAAGCATAGTCTAAAATGTTAATCTAAGGCTCGTATTTATAAAGCGATCTCAAGATTGAGAGCAATATTGAGTGTTGATTTGACAGGTAATTTTGTACTGGAATGACAATTCTGATACGAACTCAAACTCGCTGAGACTCTTGAGAGCTGATTATAAATACGGGCTTAGGTATGTTATTTGAAACAGGAAATTAATGTCATACTTCTTCTACCCATTTGTAACATTCGATATTTTTGTTGCTTTTTGCTGCCCTCGATAAGACTTGCACTAAACTCTATACTTATAAAATATCCGACTATAACTGAAAAATACGGCATTTGTTCTTTTTACCGCTAGCTCCTATCTCAAACACCTACTCCTGTACTAACAGGTTTAAATCCCCCAGCGCTGCGAGTGTCCGCTGATTGGAGCTAATAAATGGATCTTCAAGAGAAATCCGAACCAAGAGTACAATGGATACATTTGTAGAGCAAATCGGAATTAAGTCTTGGAGATTTCTTTTATTAATGACCGAGTACGAGGTAGAGTAAAAACTGATCAAAAAAAATATTTACAAGATTTTTTTATGATTCTTGAAAAAATGTGGTTGATTGATGTAGGAGAAGGATTGAAAATGAAAATAGGCGAAGGCATATCTAATTTTACTCTGCATGAACTAAATCCAAATACTTATTGGGTATTAAATGAGAAATTAAAGCTATAGGGAGTAAAAAAAAATTCTGGCCATTTAGGATATGAACCGACCTATGAAACTAAACAACTTTCCCCAAAAAACATATGAAAAATATATTAAAGTTGTTTAGTTTAATGGGTAGGTTCACACCCAAAAATTTGGCCAGCTATTTATTTTACTGCCTATATAATAATTATGAACATAGTGACTATTTATTGGACGGAACACAAGTCCAACCCACTACAATGAGGCAACAATGAGTGCAAATATTTATACAAAATATGCCTCTTTGACGAAATACATCGGAATTCCTCATTGTTATTTGAACGGTGATGATATTTCTGTTGGTAAGTACTTTGAACCCTGGAAAGGTCGTCGCTCCTAATTTTGGCAGGATAATATACCAGATAATAATAATTTTCTGTATCTCAGTAACCATTAACCTCCGGATATGGGAGCCCATTATTTGTATCTAGAAAGATCCTGTAGAAAAACCTACACGTAGGTTCGTTATTTTAAATCAATAATAGAAATAATAAAAAGTTTACTAAATCTTTCTTTGTTATCAACGTGACATTTTGACCTTCAATATCTCAGTTGGCAGAGCGATGGAATGACAATCCAAAGGTCGCGAGTTCAAACCCTGCCCGCTCGTCCTGCATTTCTTAGAAAGTGACAGCTGCTGATGTAGTGAAGAACCCAAAAAACTACTAACGCTGTAAAAAAAGAATAGATAGGAAATCAAATGTCAACTTTCCGTGCCGTTCAATAATGCCAACTTTCTCCCCTCGTGACACAAAAAAGACGGATCGATGTGACAGATAGACAATCTACAAATAAAACGGTTGTCATCTATAAAAAACAACCAACGATTCGCCGTACAGAATGCTCGCGTGATAAGGTTAATAACTGGTATTAAAGCGGTTGAGGGACACAAATGAATTTTTGAAAACCCATTATTTTGCTACTCTACCTGTTTGCTGTCACGCGAATAACCTTTGGTTATTGGTATGTAGATAGCTTTGCAATCTATTGAAATGCGACATTTTTATATGATGCGAGAATTTGACAACTCTAGAAATAACTTCAAATTTTCTGCTTACTATACCGACCGACACTTTAAATCTAATAGAAATGTCGCTTACCAAATTGGTCATGAATCGCAGTTTATTCCAATACCAACAAAGAACATTTGATACACACACATCCAGTACCTAACTGTTATTTAATAAAAAAAAAGCGCAGGCTCTAAAGTGAACTTTATCCATAGTTTTCATCAAGTTAATAAAGTTAATAAACCAACTACGGCAGTGACCTATTAACGCAAGGCTGTGCCTTTTAACTAAATTATTACAGTACTAACGAGAATCCCGATTTCATTTTCCTTTAACTTGAACTATTTTATAGTTTTTTAGACTGTTTCCTGTCTTAGTTTTGTGATGACCTTGTTTGACCTCGTCTGTTAAGCTCAAGGTCAAAAATATGAGAAGAAAGAAATTAAAATTTCGCCGCGGGCAGGGTTTGAACTCGCGACCTTTGGATTGTCATTCCATCGCTCTGCCAACTGAGATATTGAAGGTCAAAATGTCACGTTGATAACAAAGAAAGATTTAGTAAACTTTTTATTATTTCTATTATTGATTTAAAATAACGAACCTACGTGTAGGTTTTTCTACAGGATCTTTCTAGATACAAATAATGGGCTCCCATATCCGGAGGTTAATGGTTACTGAGATACAGAAAATTATTATTATCTGGTATATTATCCTGCCAAAATTAGGAGCGACGACCTTTCCAGGGTTCAAAGTACTTACCAACAGAAATATCATCACCGTTCAAATAACAATGAGGAATTCCGATGTATTTCGTCAAAGAGGCATATTTTGTATAAATATTTGCACTCATTGTTGCCTCATTGTAGTGGGTTGGACTTGTGTTCCGTCCAATAAATAGTCACTATGTTCATAATTATTATATAGGCAGTAAAATAAATAGCTGGCCAAATTTTTGGGTGTGAACCTACCCATTAAACTAAACAACTTTAATATATTTTTCATATGTTTTTTGGGGAAAGTTGTTTAGTTTCATAGGTCGGTTCATATCCTAAATGGCCAGAATTTTTTTTTACTCCCTATAGCTTTAATTTCTCATTTAATACCCAATAAGTATTTGGATTTAGTTCATGCAGAGTAAAATTAGATATGCCTTCGCCTATTTTCATTTTCAATCCTTCTCCTACATCAATCAACCACATTTTTTCAAGAATCATAAAAAAATCTTGTAAATATTTTTTTTGATCAGTTTTTACTCTACCTCGTACTCGGTCATTAATAAAAGAAATCTCCAAGACTTAATTCCGATTTGCTCTACAAATGTATCCATTGTACTCTTGGTTCGGATTTCTCTTGAAGATCCATTTATTAGCTCCAATCAGCGGACACTCGCAGCGCTGGGGGATTTAAACCTGTTAGTACAGGAGTAGGTGTTTGAGATAGGAGCTAGCGGTAAAAAGAACAAATGCCGTATTTTTCAGTTATAGTCGGATATTTTATAAGTATAGAGTTTAGTGCAAGTCTTATCGAGGGCAGCAAAAAGCAACAAAAATATCGAATGTTACAAATGGGTAGAAGAAGTATGACATTAATTTCCTGTTTCAAATAACATACCTAAGCCCGTATTTATAATCAGCTCTCAAGAGTCTCAGCGAGTTTGAGTTCGTATCAGAATTGTCATTCCAGTACAAAATTACCTGTCAAATCAACACTCAATATTGCTCTCAATCTTGAGATCGCTTTATAAATACGAGCCTTAGATTAACATTTTAGACTATGCTTTCTTCGTCAATTAAATCAGCTCTTGAAACTGACAACGAGTTTGAGTTCGTATCAGAAATCTCATATACAAAATAGCCTATTAAATTCATACTCAATATTGCTCTCAATCTTGAGATTACTTCATAAAATACGAGCCTAAGTTACAAATCTCTAACATTGTAGCGTAATTTAAAAAAAATGTGCAGTTTTAACGTAATATTCCTATCTTTTCAGGTAAATCACACACGATTCTGCATCTAGGACTGCTACGGAGGATCTGGTTCAATATATCTTGATAAATTATTAAGGGCGCTATCTTCTCGCCCGTGGTAATCTTCCTTCGGCAATCATATGGGAAATATGGGCGCTTCGAGAGCGTGAATTTAGAATAAGTACGTATAAAAGAACCCCTATTATGCCGAAATATGGTGTCTCGGGAGATGTCTTGTTGCTGTGGGAATTTGGAAGAGAAATTTGATTGTTTGGACTAAACTGATTGTTTGGACTAAAATTCCTTGCATATACCTTTTTAGTAGCATTAAAACATTTTAGTGATAAAAACTCTCAAAACAATCAATACTTACACACAAATAGGTACTACAATCACATGACAATCTTTTGCATTTATAAGTAGGGTGCAAAATACATAAAATCAACTTAGGATGTTAATATCATACTTTGGAAATTAGTGATATCTCAAAATAGGTAACAAGAATGGCACAAAAAATATACCTACGTTACAGTATAATGGGTTTTTTTTGTAATTTTTTTATTATAAATCACTTTAATAACCTACTTTAGTACCTAGTTTCTTATTTTACTCAAACACCAGGATACCTAATTACCTCCACAAAGTAAAATTAAATACGCTTCTTGCATATTTAAAACTTTAACGTAATTTACTTCGGCTCTAAGGTTAAAATTATAATATTCACCAAAACTTCCAAAGTAGTGAAATAAAATTTACGAAGTTTCACAGCTTGCGTTTACTAAAGAAACCCTGAGTTGGGTAGTACGTACTTTATCAAAGGAATTCCGCGTCTCTACGGGACGTAAACGTAAAACTTTTGCGTTAAGTCTAAACTTACGTGAAAGTGGCCAAAGGAAAAGTCAAGTGTACGCTAACTACGTAACTAGGTACACTTTTACATGCTTGTGAGGTGAAATTTATACGCGATATGAAATATCATGCAGTTTCAGAAATTCGAAAGCTCAAACTTTAATTTGGTGTATTTAAATTAGATGCCTAAGGGCAGCAACACACCTGCTTAACGTTCGGTGGTGGAACCTTCGCCGGCAGAACCTTCGGTCGTATGCGACATACCACTCCACCGACCGAACAGTCATATTTAAGCGGAATCTTTTTCGGCGCGCTGAATGACGAGCAATAATATGGCGCTATATAAGGAGTAATGGTAATACAGGGTGTTAAAGGGTAATGTGTAAGGTTCAGCTTCCGCGGGAGTATAGGCAATACAAAACGCATTGTCAGCGTGTTACGGTTTAAGATATTTATTTCTCATAAAAAAGAATACAATTCACTTAAACTACGAGAAATACAGGTTAAATCTTATTCTAAATTTACCTTGCGAGTCCGGAGATGAACATATCGCATTTTTTTCACTTCCACAAAACTATCACTTACACACTAGAAATGTAATATAAAGATAAAAGAAAATATACTAAGATTAGCGTGGGAAAAACACACAATATTTAACTATTAAAACTTGCTAAAATTAACAAAAACTAGCCAAATTAACCGTGAATGAATATAAATAATCGTATTTAGAAGGTAGAAACACTTTGACTTATAGCTAACTGAGAGCACTGAGCACCTATTACATATACAGTTACGATTGCTATTGTCGGTTGCTATCACTATAGTGCTGAGAGGAACCTTCGGCGCCGAACGTAACGCAGGTGTGTTGCTACTCTAATACGATCTTACAAGTGAGTAGGTAAATCATTCATAATCATGAATCACTCAATATTTAATTTGGTTGAGCAAGTTAATTCGTGTACCTACTCTTATAATTCATAAAACAATTCAAAAACTAATTATTCAAATTCTCATAACAAATATTCGAGATTTAAAATGTTGAAGTATTTTGCTGAACATTTACACAATTTTAAGTATTTTAACGATAAATATTTTTTTATACTTCTGAATAAACAATTAAAAAAGTTTAATAACTAATTATTTGCTGATAATAAATATACTATTATTTGCAATATTTATATCGTACAAAATGCAATCACCACGATTTTCAACTTTAATGGCTTGTTTTAAATACCCAGGTTGAGGCCAATTAATGCTCGAAATTTCAGCCATAAAGCTAAAAGGATTTCACCTCGGTTTGCATCAAAACTGAAATTAAATGTAATATCATTTAGCAGGGCAGCGCCGGTTACCGAAGCGCAGTTCCCAAATTAAATACCGTTGAATCGTTGGCACTCTGAGCGTTGGTTCATGGGAATTATGTACATAATACTTACTTATTCAAAATTACTTATTCCAAATTTATATTTCAGATAACAGAGTTAAAGACCTTAGCAAATAAGGTCGCCCATTCTTTAATGTTACTTTTTTATATCTGTTGTATTTGTGTTCCTTTTGTGCATATTTTTTTTTTGCATTTGTCTTTTCACACGTTTTTGTGCATGATGGTGATACAGTTGGTTCATAAACAAAACACAACGACTCATCTTGTTGATGCGGCGGCGGTTGTGACTACGTAGAGATTATTAAGTACTAATAATAAGCTGGTTAGACCGCCGTGTGGTGCCGGGTTAGAATAGCATCACCCCATAACTTCCTGTGGGTGTCGTAAAAGGCGACTAAGGGATATATCCAGGGAACGGGCAGCAGCGTTCCCTGTGAATGGAAAACTTCTGCTGCGCTCACCTACCCGCCTGCCAAGCGTGGTGAGTATGGCATATACCCCTAATTTTGGGGAGGCTCATGTCCAGCAGTGGACTGTTGTTGGCTGATGCTGATATAATAAGCTGTGGTATGGCTGTGGTACTAAGTTCTTTCTACAACGTGCATAATTATGGTTGGGCAAATGCATTTGCGTTGCTGCAGGCGTTTGTATAGGTTCTTATCTATATGAGCTAATCATAACACAAAACAAGTATGGCTCTGCTATCATGTGTAAGTTTATATAATATATATTTTATTATATTTTATTTATTTTCAGTGTATGTTTATGTATTTATATTTAGTATGTACTATAATTATGTAGATTTTAAGTCTTATTTAGGTTTTTTAAGTGTTTAGTTTTTTTTATTTTGATTGTTGTTGCCGCAACTACTTGCATTGTATAACTTTCTTTCTGACATGCAGGGTTGTCTGGAAGAGATCGCTTAAAGCGATAAGACCGCCTTTGCGCACATGTACTTTTATGCTTGTACTCTAAAATGTTTATGCGCAATAAAGAGTTTATCTATCTATCTATCTATCTATTTTAAATATTTATTAATAATCCTGAAAGTTCACTCGCGGGATATTTCGCCCAAATAAACGTATTTGAGATATTGGGACGGAATGATTATACATTTAATCTTATGATTTAATCTTATTAATCTTATGATTGATCTAAAAAAGATTAAGAAAAGGATTTCAACGTTGATATTGTATCTCTAAATAAAGCTAGACAGTTTTTCAGCGTAAATCAGAGTAAATTTTTTACTTTCTTTTCAGATTCGGAAATGCTCGTATTTTTCGCTGAATTCAGCAGTTTCTGGCCAGCAGTAGATTAGACTAGATCCATTCATATTTTCTTTTTTTGCGTTATTTTGTGCCAGCTCAGAGTATTTTCTGGGCAAAATGTCACAGCTACTTGCATCACATCACGCCAAGTCAAAGCCAATTTGAGTGTCAGAAAACAGACTATAGGGTAACTCACTTAGGACACTGGACAGACTTTGGTTACTCGCAAACTGAATAACGGGTCAATTTCCTTACACTTTCCCAAAATGCATTGTGACGTCACTCGTAGTCAACTTGTAGTTACTCGAAGTTATAAAGTCTGACTTGAATTGTTTATGAAGTTGTCATTGGGTATAGTCGAGTTTTGTTTTGCCTATTTTTCCCTTAGAATCACGTCTTTATAATTTATGGGGTAGGCAGAGCGTAAAGCTCCAAGCAAAAGGCGTGATAGGTTGTCAGCCCATGGCCTAAAATAATATACACTGTAACCAGCGCATTCCTTTACTGTTTAAAAACTTGCTTAGGAGGAGAAGCAGCTTGCACATAAGTACTATTTTGTTTTTCGCTTCTAGTCCAGCGTGGAAGAGCCCTTGAGACACTAAAAATAAATGTGATTTCATTACTGCTAGAAAGATAATTAGGTACAGAAGTAGATTATTTATAGGAAGGATTCTGAAAGTTCTATAAAAAATTGAAACTTGTTTCATCAAAAAGAAGTTGATTTTGGGGGCAATTCGGTCGCGCACAAAATCACTCAATTTTGTCTAAAATGGTCACCTGCCATTTTCTATCCTGAGATAACAGAAATGGAATGCAATATTTTTTATTAAGATTAAATTTACGTCGTGCTAGCTCCGATTCATTGTATTTTTTTTAAATTCCCGCTACAAAATAAATCTTCATCGGTCACTACAAAGCCCTCGTCGTCTAACGAAGAATACGCCATGAAGACGGATCACGGATAACCAACGACCCGCTAAACCCCAACTAGACAACATACATAGTTCATGCCTTTATTCCTTGAAGGGCAGGCAGGGCGTAACAGCCTATTAGTCGCGCCACGTCCGACTAATAATGAGGGTTATTTCAGCTGATATACCTACCTTATATTGCTTTCGATTCGTAAGTGCACAAAATCTTGACTAAAATGGTCACCTGTCATTGTCTATCCTGAGAGAACAGAAAGGAACGGAAACAATTTTGGTTAATATTTTAGTTAAGTCATGCTCTCCACGTATCGCTAATATACAGTGTTAAGTTGGTCAAGTTAGTCAAGGTTATCAGCCATAAGTATAGGTAATGAAACTCTCAGCTCTCCGACTGATTTCTATACATTAGGCTGGGAAGAAAAACAGATGAAACATTCTATAATTTTTATGGGTTATACTTGATAATCCGTCTGAAAAAGAATCGACATTTAAAACTTACTCGTATCTCCACTCAGTTCCAAAAGTTAAATTGAACATTAATACGACGTCCAAAGTTTAATGTCATGGCAAAAACCGTTATTCCCAAACTCAATTCCAATAAATTCCGGTAAATTCCGGTATTTTGCGGAGTTCATTAAAACCGGTAAACGTTTCACTTAATTTTAGTTGTCCGCAGAATTGGCTTTTTAACGAAACTGCTGCGGAATCATTTGAAATTAGGTAGGTATAATGGTTTCGACTGTAAGCGATTTATTTTGACATTCTAATTTTGAACTAATTTAAAACAATTAAACGCGGGAAAAAGACTTTTATAAAGTACTTAACTTGATCTTTGGAGACCGACATAATTATTTTGCAGTTAAAAGCACAAATCTAACTAGTTTGCAGATTTATGTATTTTTTTTTTTCAATTAGTTTTTAACAAATAAGAAAGTTGCTTGAATCCTGCCTTTATTCAACATCAAAAGATCTCTAATTTTTAGAAATATCGCCTATTTATTGTATCTTTTTTGTTATGTCTACTATATTCAATAAATTATTGAATAAATAACCGCATGAATTTTCTGAATATTTCAGTGGTTTAATAAAAACCCGGCCGATCTTCAACCGACCATGCCTTCGCGATGTTATGGGTCGAGTGTAAGCCTCTTTACCCTTTTATGCTTCGCTTAATATGTTCAAAACCATTAAGAAAAATCTCGTAATTGCTCATAACTTATTGTCCTTTAGGTTTACTTTATTTCTTAACTTAAATTATTCTGCTTCTTCCTGGGATGTGAGGCAAACCTCTGATTGTGTTGAGATAGAAACATTATGGCGCTCTTCCCCCCTCATGAGGGATTTAATACATAGACTCGATGTAGGTACTCACCTACTCTCATTGTCAAATAACTTTACTGTAGTCTGTAGTGCAGAAGCAACGTTACTCGAACGTGGCAACGTTATTCGGCAACCAGATTGCTTGTAACCGTTGTGACCGGCCAATTATCGCCCGTCACCCGCAAATCACCGCCCCGCAGCTCCGAGCCATGGCCGAGTTCAGGCAAAGGGCATGTGTATTGAGTTTATATCCATCCATCCATATACGACGCAGTTCTCAATGAACGTGCGCGGGAGCGGGAGAGCTGCAGTATAAAGAGGATCTTAGAGGATTGTCAAATAAATTTCAAATCTCAAGATGGCGACATTATGTTCCGAGCCATGGCCGACTTTAGGCAAGGGGCATGTGTGTGTAGGTATGGAGTTTACATAAATAATTATGTGCTTACACATACCGTGTGTAAGGGACAACGTACCGGAAACTGATATGAGTTGCTCAGTCAACGAAACTGAAGGACTTTTACCAGGAAGTTGTTTCAAGAGATGAGAAAAAAATTATTTACTGGTGAATTGACCGACAAACTCCTAACAGTTTGCGGTACTACACTGTCTGTCCCATAAACCCGGTAAATCGAAAGGTTGTAAAGAATGGTGCAACGAAAACTAAAAGAAGTTGCGTAGTCAAGGAATATGAAAGAAATTCAAAGACAATAATATGGTGTAATGGTAACACTATAGGCTCTTGCTTTGGATTCATAGCTTTGCTTTCCATGAGAGCCAACAACGCTTTTTGACTTTTATCTTATTTTTATAGTCAAAGTATGCGCACTTGTAGGACCTATACCGATACCGGGTCAAATTGCTGTGGTCAGCATTCCGAATTCTTAACATAACCAGTTTACACTGACCTAACATGCCGTAGGTTCCCAACACATCGAACCCCTAACCATCAAGACAGTCTGCGCTGGACGTTTAAATCGATCTATTGTAGCATCAAGTGGTGATTTGTAGTCACCGTGTGATAATTGGCTTACAAGCAATTTGCAGACACAAACAAGGGGGTAGCTTTGAATAGCGCCATCTGTTTACCGTAGGATGTAAACTTAAGCTGCTTGGTCAGTTCGGAATAACATCACCCCATGTCTTCACGCAAGTAATAAACCAAGGTTAGGACAGATGTGGTCTTTATGAATGTAAATCGGACACTGAGTTCGCCAATTGTAATAGTCGTAAATTTGCTACTTATCGAAGCCCCGATTGAAGAAAATCCATTTTCGTTCAGCAGCATTGAATTGTTCCACTTAATCATCATTTCCTCTAGCCTTTTGCGTATTTCAAGGGGTTGTGTACCTAATCTCTGATTGAACGAGGACACCGGTTTTTACACAGAGCGACTGCCACCTCCGCAACCCAGAAAGAAAACCAGGCCCAACCCAAGATCAGATTTTCGCCACGTTGTGGAGAAACTGGAAAGCTGTGATAAAAAATTCAACACAACAAACTGCCTCAGACATGGCTTAGCGGCAAATATCCACGATATTAACCGTGGTTTCCGATTTCGAAACACGCGCTTGAGTTGTGTTGAGTGAGGCCTAGACACGGCGATCGTTCCTTAACATTCGTTATCGGAACGAATAAACACTAACCTCTTGATCATGAACAATTCAACGTAATACCTAGATATCATTGAGAATATTTTACTTCAGTAGACTGAAAGTCAGTATCTGTCCTAAGACGAACATTATTTTGCTGAGTCATAAGGCCACCCCATCTTTTGGCACGGGTGTCGTAAAAGCCGAAGAAGTTATAAAACCATGGAATGGTCAGCATTCTTGGACGTTATACATTTCACACTCTACTCAAAACCTTGCGATTAAATACTGAGTGTAAGGAACAGCTTGCCGAAACTCAGTCAACGAATCTGAACAAGTTTATTCTGGAGATTCTTTAAAGCTAAGCTAGATTTTATTAGAATTCAAACTAAATCGTTAAATATTGTACCTATAATTTTATCAGTGTCTGCGAAAAATTTATGAGCTCTGCTCATTATGAAAAAATAATATAAAATATTATGTGATTCCAATTTAATTAACTTTTCCTCAATAGTTATGACACTATTAACTACCAGATACAGATAAGGCCAATTGTTTACCAAACCAGTTTGTGGAACATTTAGGTACTGTATGTCCACTATTTATTTTATTTTATAAAATTTTATTAAAATGGATGAATTTCAAATCGTTGAAGACCATGACGAAGAAAAAATGGATAGTGATCAATTGTTGTGTATAATTGTGTATTTATTGGCGTTACTTGTATATTTTTCTGGAACAATTCTCTCCATCTACAACACCGTTTACTCTATTATTTCATGGATTTTGATACCAAATTGGCGGACTTCAAGAAACTACGTTTTTGCTAACCTGTTCATATCCTTTACAGGCCTTTTTATTTTTGCAACAATATCAGGACTATGTCATTTCTTATGGTCTGAATGTACACGTATAGATTTGATTACGTACTTATGTACACAAATATTCGGCTATGCCATCACACTATGGTTTCTCTCTTTGACAATTATATTCTATATGGACGTGGTGAAGATTTTTGCTACTGATATACGACGAATAAAAATGAAGCTAAGTATCATTGTATGGGGCATTGCCATTTTGATGACAACACCACAAGAAATAATGTTGATTGATGCTGCACAAACGAAACAAAAAGAACAAAGAAACATCAACTCTACGGTGACTGATATTGAAGATAACTTTATAACAGAGGAAACTATAAAAAATTGTAAAGTTAAAAGAGTAATGGACATAGTGGATATGTTATTATTTGCGATAAACTTGGTGTTCTACCTACGAGTGATATATTCTCTATTAAAACCATCGTCACTGAGGAGTTCAAACCGAAATACAATTTGCCAGAAGATTCAAGTGGTCACGCTGACATTTGTGATGAGTGGAGTTATGACAATATTTATGGACATAGCCTATATGATTGGGGACTTCGATATGCTTTCAGTATACTTTTCTGTAATCTTTTTGGCATGTACAATACAGATAGTCTTGGTGAACGTGTTCTTTATGAGACTGAAAATAAATCGCGATCTGTGGGCTGAATACTCAAGAAATAAAATAAATAGAAAATTGGTACGCAATAACACGGTTTTAAATCGCGTTTAATTTTATTCAACTAGGCATATTATTATAATTTATTGGTGTTGTATTTTTTAAATAGCGTGAGGTAAAATGTACTGTAACTAGATATAGCCGCACAAGCATTACCTATAGTATTACCTATGATTGTGTTTTTCAAATGTTTGTTATCAAGTTTCAGTTATCATAGATTTTGGATACCCGATATTTGACTTGCTTAATCACGTAAATAAAATTTCGTTTTTTATTATCAAACAAGATGAATAATTCATTCATTCCAAAAAATGGTATCACAAAGAACAAGTACAGTACCTTAATATATTTAGGTAATGAAAGAGTACCTACTTAAAATAGTGGGTAATGTAATTAAAGATTGAACGGTTGTAGTAGACAGTACGTTATACATTTCATACTCTACTCAAAACCTTGCGATTAAATACGTATAAGTGTAAGGAACAGCTTGCCGATACTCAGTCAACGAATCTTAACTACTTTATTCTGGAAATTCTTTAAAGCTAAGCTTGATTTTATTTGAATTCAAACTAAATCGTTAAATATTGTACCTATAATTTTATCAGTGCCTGCGAAAAATTTATGCCCTCTGCTCATTATGAAAAAATAATATAAAATATTATGTGATTCCAATTTAACTAACTTTTCCTCAATAGTTATGACACTATTAACTACCAGATACAGATAAGGCCAATTGTTTACCAAACCAGTTTGTGGAACATTTACTGTATGTCCACTATTTATTTTATTTTATAAAATTTTATTAAAATGGACGAATTTCAAATCGTTGAAGACCATGACGAAGAAAAAATGGATAGTGGTCAATTGTTGTGTATAATTGTGTATTTATTGGCGTTACTTGTATATTTTTCTGGAACAATTCTCTCCATCTACAACACCGTTTACTCTATTATTTCATGGATTTTGATACCAAATTGGCGGACTTCAAGAAACTACGTTTTTGCTAACCTGTTCATATCTTTTACAGGCCTTTTTATTTTTGCAACAATATCAGGACTATGTCATTTCTTATGGTCTGAATGTACACGTATAGATTTGATTACGTACTTATGTACACAAATATTCGGCTATGCCATCACACTATGGTTTCTCTCTTTGACAATTATATTCTATATGGACGTGGTGAAGATTTTTGCTACTGATATACGACGAATAAAAATGAAGCTAAGTATCATTGTATGGGGCATTGCCATTTTGATGACAACACCACAAGAGATAATGTTGATTGATGCTGCACAAACGAAACAAAAAGAACAAAGAAACATCAACTCTACGGTGACTGATATTGAAGATAACTTTATAACAGAGGAAACTAAAAAAAATGGCAAATTTAAAAGAGTAATGGACATAGTGGATATGTTATTATTTGCGATAAACTTGGTGTTATACCTACGAGTGATATATTCTCTATTGAAACCATCGTCACTTAGGAGTTCAAGCCGAAATACAATTTGCCAGAAGATTCAAGTGGTCACGCTGACATTTGTGATGAGTGGAGTTATGACAATATTTATGAACATAGCCTATATGATTGGGGACTTCGATATGCTTTCAATATACGTTTCTGTAATCTTCTTGGCATGTACAATACAGATCGTCTTGGTGAACGTGTTCTTTATGAGACTGAAAATAAATCGCGATCTGTGGGCTGAATACTCAAGAAATAAAATTAATAGAAAATTGGTACGCAATAACACGGTTTTTAATCGCGTTTAATTTTATTCAACTAGGCATATTATTATAATTTATTGGTGTTGTATTTTTAAATAGCGTGTAAGTAGAGGTAAAATGTAGTGTAACTAGGTATAGCCGCATAAGCATTACCTATAGTATTACCTATGATTGTGTTTTTCAAATGTTTGTTATCAAGTTTCAATTATCATAGATTTTGGATACCCGATATTTGACTTGCTTAATTACGTAAATGAAATTTCGTTTTTTGTTATCAAACAAGATGAATAATTCATTCATTCCAAAAAAAAGGTATCACAAAGAACAAGTTACAGTACCTTAATATATTTAGGTAATATAAGAGTACCTACTTAAAATAGTCGGTAATGTAATTAAAGATTGAAAGGTTGTAGTAGACAGTTTTCAAATTATATAAGTGCTCAATACTCGAATATACTTAATCGATTTTACTCATCACAAACTAATACAATTTAGATCATTAAATCCACACACGATACGAAGTACAAAGCCTGCTTTGATCACTGAAGCGGGCACCAAATATTCCAGCTTTTTGAAAGCAAATTAATAATTAAATTTTGTTTGAGGAGTCGATTTGTAGTAGAGCTTTGTAAACATGTAAATTACCTTAGTATAAAAGAAGATTGATTGATACAAAAATCCAATAGAAATACATGTAGAATAGAATATACTTAGTTACATTATTTAAGAAAAAAGTAAAAAATAAAATCCCAAATGCGTGAAAAATAACCACGTAGAGAGACTAATTTTAATTTATAACACACTGCACTTAGGTCCATATTTATAATCAGCTCTCAAGAGTGACAGCGAGTTTGAGTTTGTATCAGAAATGTCATTTCAGTACAAAACGATCTGTCAATTCCATACTTAATATTACTCTCAATCTTGAGATCGCCTTTATAAATACGAGCCTTAGTAGTAGATCACTGCACCTCAATCTGTATTTTTTAAGGTATTTATTAAAAGATATACTTATTTTGATGCTTGTCCATAATCATTTTGATCGTACTTCCACGCTTTAGTATTAGCTATAATTCCGTCACGAGTCCCCTAACTTTATTATCTCAAAAAAAAAGGATCGGAAACGCTTAAACCGTGAAAAATGTACAGCCCCAAATGTTAGTTTGGAAAGAGTCTTTAAAGAACCCGCTCGTGGTACGCGAGATGAATTGTTATTAAGGCCGAAATCATTCAGTGGAGAGGCTGTCCTTAAGTCAAAGGGATAAATAAGTCTGGCAAATTTCAAGTAAATCAACAATTATTACATTTGGTTAAAAATTCAAAATTGTGAAGTGCTATCGTAAATACTACAAGTATTAAATGACAGAAGAACTAAGCGTCTTTCCCATAAATTAGACACATTCATTTATTCTACATATAAAATTACTAGCTTTCCGCCCCGCGGTTTCACCCGCCGCTAAAAGTTTTCCCGTGGAATTGAGTTCCCGCGGTAAAAAGTTGTTTTTGTCCTTGATCAGGTTATTGTCATGTAGCTGTTAGTATGACCACATCTAAAAGATTCTTTTATTTCTATGTGAGTGTGACATTTTTCGTAGTAAAAAGCTGATATTGCTACGCACGCGCATCGCACAGTGACAGTGAGCGTAGCTTTCTAATAGTGAAAGAATTTTAAAAATAGGTCTATTAATTTTCGAGTTCAATGATGACAAATTAAGAAACAAACAAATAAACTAACATACATACACAACACATATATACTTACAACTCTTTAATTAATGTATTAGTGATGGATGATAATGCTCGAAAGAGGCAAGCACCATCCCCTATTCTTTGTTACCACGTATCTCAAAAAAGGCTGAACCTATCGAGTGGGATATCAAAAACAATGGTAGTTAAAAGGATAGTACAAAAATATATTTTTTGCAAGATTCTTTCAACCCCTTTTCGTTGATTTCTACTAACCAAAAATTGCTCATTATGGTGAGTAAATTTCGTAAAATTGGTACCTATCTCGATGCATCTTATAATTTCGTTGTGCTCTTAGTTCCACATCAGATTAACTTAAAATATCAAAATAGATATATGTGTGCCTATAAAATTTGAGGAGTTTCCGTCATTTCTCATGGATCCCACGATCAAAATTAGATTTTGCTGGACGGGGAACTAACATTGAAATATACCCTTTCTAATAAAAAAATAATCTTTTAAATCGGATAAAATAAATTACGGAATTTTGAGGTAACATAGGTACATAAAAAAAAACGTACATCCTTATTGAGAACCTCCTCCTTTTTTATTTGAAGTTGGTTAAAAAAAGTTAGTCTGGTTCGATGACGTTCTAATTTTAAAATTTATAATCTGTCAAATTATCAAAACACAAATTTGCTCTAAGAAGTTCTTGAATAAAAAGGTTTGCAATGGTTAGAAATCAAGAAAAAGAGCTGTTGATATTATTACAAACTTTCATCACCTATTTAATCCCTTTAGTGGTAGAAAATTCAAAAACGCTGAAACACGTATTCATTACTTTTAAATCATTAGCCTAAATACAAAATTTTAAGATCCTAACTGCAAAACTAACGGAGTTTCCATACAAACTTCCATACCGTATTTAACCCTTTTAGGGGTAGAAAATCCAAAAACGCTGAAACACGTATTCATTACTTTTAAATCATTACCCTAAATACAAAATTAGAAGATCCTACGTTCAAAATTGACGGACTTTCATACAAACTTCACACCCCCTTTTTACCCCTTTAAGGGGGGAAAATCCAAAAATCCTTTCTTAGTGGTAGGTTTCGTTATAAAAGGAACCTGCTCTCCATATTTCACGATTCTAGCTTTAGTAGTTTAGGCTCTGCGTTGATGAATCAGTCAGTCAGTCAGTCAGTCAGTCAGTCAGTCAGTCAGTCAGTCAGTAAGGACAAACGATTTTATAAGTTTAGATTATACCTTACTCGGAGTAGGTCAATAACGATATGAAATATTTTAAGGCCCGTATTTATAATCAAATCAGTTGTCTGATCGAAGCGATCATTTTGTATGGGGAAACTTTTTATAAGTTATTTTTTTTATTATTTAATGTGTTCTTTTATCGTTGTTGAAACAACAACAACAACAACGGCTTTGGTATGCATTACGTCATCCATACCAGAAACCACGACCTCTGGGATGCCTCTGGGGACAGTTGGCGACAACCCTTCAAAGTTTCAAGTACCTCAGTAGGTAACGCGAGTCGAGGACTGTGAGAAGCTCGCAACTAACTTCGATATTCTGACGTCACGGTTTCGGAAGTTTCGGACTACAAGACCTCTCTTAGCCTCCCTTGACAAAGGCACAAAGTGAAATCATTTAAACTATAATTATAATATTATCAAATACATTTTACAAAGATTATGAAAGTACCTCTTGTTTAGGAACAAGATATTTTACAAGATTCTCCCTAGTTTTTCTCAACCTCTTTGTGTTAACGAAATCAACTGTAAAATTTATGGCGCGGTACTTACCTAATAGAAAACCAAGTATTTTTTTAACGGGTTAAGACTTTCGTAACTCACAATGTCTAAATTAATAATTATTAAATAAATCAACTTAGTAAGCAAATCAACTGTTGGGAAAATATATAATGATTCCTACAGGAAAATACATTAAACAGTACAGCGAAATGCTAGTAGAACCCTGTAATGTAAGACATGAAATGCTACCAAAAGTCTCGAAAGTCCGGCCAAAATTGTTCACCCACCATTTTGAAGTATCGCGACACACGAACCTTCGGCGATAAAACCAAATCCCACATAATGGCAGTATAAAGTAGAAATCATTGATATAAATTAAAGGTTTTCGAGCGGGCAGGTTCCGCTTAGCACGATATTTATGGCTTAGTACTGGCGATTTTAGTGCTGTGGCCAGTAATTTAAAAAGTTAAAAACTGAGCAAGGCGGAGCGGAAATACCTGTTTGCGTAAGGGTTTGGTAGATTGATACAACTGGAATTTCCAAGTGACGATTAGGTCATACAATTTCATCTTTAGGTCGATAAATTCTCCTAGGATCTAGTGGTATGAACCTAGAGCTCTCTCCATTAATACAGACTGTACAGTCTCTCTAAAGAGTCTATAAAGGACCTAGTTGTAACCGGCATGATGAAGGCAAGACCTAGTTTTACCCGAAAACAATCGGCTAATACTAGGTTTAACCAAGAATAAGTGGCTACACCTAGTTCTAACCGGCTAAAACTAGGTGTAGCCACACTTCGGGTATTAGCCGTAACATATATAAGAGTCGTTGGTCATGATTCAGATTCTCTCGCCTTTTCCATCGCCTTCTATTTTTTTTCCAAATGCGCCCAGAACGATACAGGCTGAATACCTACCACCTACAAAAACGAAAACTATGTACTTTGAAGGGCATGACATGATCTGAACCTGATATTTTCACCGCATCAATACGATACCTGAACATCTAAGGGTCGTATTAATAATCAGCTCTCAAGAGTGACAGCAAATTTGAGTTTGTATCAGAAATGTCATTTCAGTTTAAAAAGACCTGTCAAATCCAAACTTAATATTGCTCTCAATCTTGAGATCGCTTTATAAATACGAGCCTAAGAAAATCTGCTGCAAACAGTCGAAGTTCTCAAATCTCGAAATTCTCGAACAACCCCGTAAGGCCCACACTACTGTTACGGCAGTATATCACCAACTGAGCGCTGCAAATCAAACTAGTTCATAGTTCGGAGCGTTGGAGCGCAGCGGAATTATGGAGGTGAAGACACGCAATCGGAAACCGAGCGCTAAGTGCTGCGGTGTGAATAGATTAGTTCCCCTTGTTTCATATGAATTTGTATTAGAACAAGAGCACATAATAACTTGGCTATGATAACGGGCTGTGCAAATGGCGTAATTGCGCTTTGTAGAGCGGCAGTCGTTGCGTCTTGCGTTCAACTATGTGGCATGCACCGTAATGATTATTATGTATCACTGGTTTCCTCGTCGATCGTCAATCGTCACTACACGTTGAGATTCATTGGGTGTCATACGGGGTTTACACCTATTAAGAGACGTGTCCCTACAACTGAAAAGCGGTTGCTCAGTAAACGAAACTGAACAACTTTCACAAAGAAATTCCTCTGGAAAATTGAGAAAAAGAAAACACAAAAAGCACAAAATAGAACTGCAAAAATGTATTTTAATATTCCTGTAACATTAATAGGTATCTAAAAATTCATACACGATTCATAAATTCAAAGATAACATCCCAAAATATAATATTTTTGGTGTTAAAATTTGTAACGAAATTTTATCGTAAAATGCAGGTTTTACTGTTGTGTACAGTATGAAAGACCAAATTAATTTCAATCAATTATAATTGTATTAATTTATTTGTGTATATTTTTTTACTATACAGGTTAAAGGGTACCCTAAAACCAACGTGCATGCATGAAAAGATTGATGAATGTAGATGAAGCGAAAGTAGTTTTCAGGAATCATAGCAAGTGAAAGGATGTGATCTATGCCTACCCTTCCGGGAAAGAGGCGTGATGTTATGTATGTAAGTGAACAGGATGATCCGTTTTCAGTAGTTTGTCAAAAGCCACATGACCGAGTATATAATACCCAGATATTATGCTTCTTTTCACTATGGAGTACATGGTTGGTACATAGTATAGTTGTATATTGTATCATTTTAAAGTTTTGCTGCCTGACAACAATATATATATTTTTACAACAATATATTTATTTATTACAACAATATATTTTTTTACTGTGACAAACTGTACCACTAGCGCTGACCAGTTTCCATTGTTAGTTTCTCTTCTAGTTAAAAGTTATTTCAACTGTTACAGTCAGAGCAACTTCGGAAAAAATATTCCGATGTTTTTTAAAACACATACATACATAAAATCACGCATTTATCTCTAATGGGGTAGGCAGAGCAAAACACGAAGGTATAGCAAATACGGTTAAGTTTGAAAGTAAAGACAGTATTATGAAAAAAAAAAAAAATTCATAAACATATTCGATTAGGTAATTATTTATGTTTTTTAAAATATCTTCTTCCCGCGGGAAAATATTTTCTTCCCACGGGAAAACTCGTAAAGCAGAGGGTAGAACCAGTGGGAATAACATTTGATTTAAAGAGACTAAAAAGAGCTTAAAGATGCATCCTGTTGTATCTAGGTACCTTAGACGTTGTACCTACTAGAAAATGGCATGCTATGCCAGGAATTTTCATTATGTTGTATCACGCTCTTGAAAAGCGAGTACAAAACAAAACGGTATTATATCATTGATCAATATTCATTCCAATTCGTGAATTTAAACATCTTGCTGATAATATCTATTCCACAAAAGAGATCCTATCAAAATACAATTTCATTTTCAAAACAATATTCCCGGCACAAATTTTCCGCCATCGACAGGAACGTCAAATAAACACGCACACAAGAGAACGAGCAATTACAAAGAAAAAGCAGCTATATTTTCCAAAGAAAATGCTTCAAATGTGACTTTGTTAAAGTTGTATCATTGACTAGGTTTCCATTTTGTTTTACTTGCAATTGAATGAGTTTTTCCAATTCAAGTGGTATAGTGTCAAGTATCCCCACTTGTAAAAATGTATGTATAGGTATTTTAAGTCTGCTGCTGCTATCGTATAGGCGGTTTTAAAACTTTGATTCTGACACCAGGGTTTATCAGGTCGGTCGTGGACTTAAAAACCCACTCTATATAGACAGATCAAGAATCGACCCCATCACTTTGATAAACAATAAACTAACTAGATACACAATCTCACTCAAAAAGTGTCCGCGGCAAAACTCTGCCCATCACGTCAAGTGGGCAGACTTTTCATTCATACATTTCATTTTGTCACAAGTATAAAGTATGTACAGTGCGGCTCAGGCATTTTTTTGGTTGGCGTTTCTTTGTGATAATGTATCTAGTTAGTATTGTTTATCAAAGCCCCATCAGTTACACTTCATACCAAAAATCAACGTCATTGTTTCATAGTTATGGACGCAAACTTGCGCTGGATCTGTCGGAAAAGTTCAGAAACTTATAACTCCGTCTCAATATCTGACCTCTCTCCATTTGACCTACTTCGGAACATAAAATCTTCACGGCCGAACATCTCTAGAGAAATCGGACTCTCAGTTATGTAATAGACAGAGAGTTTTGTACTACGTTTACTCGTAAATCCCCTCACGCGCTCCGTTTTTTCTAGGGTTCAGTAGTCAACTAGGAACCCTTATCATTTCGACATGTCTGTCTGTCTGTCTGTATGCTGCGCCCCTGTGAAAACCTCAGTTTTTCACCTACTAACATGAAATTTGGCATGAAGATAGATTATGATGACGCAAATCTAGAAATGTAAAAAAACAATTCAGAAATATTATTTTTGGACCCCCCCCCCCCTCCCATTCAAGTGGAAGGGGGGTAAATTTTATTTTTATTGTAGTTTTAGCTCATTTTCATTCGCCTTTTTTCTAGCGGTTCAAGTAGGGTAATTTCATAATCGTGTGAGCCCTAACTTACAGTCACGGACTATAGAAATCGTACAATATTTTGTGTTACACTCAGAGTTGCACTGTATTAAAGAATATACTAGTATTATACTGTCAAAACTATGATAATATCTCGCCAAAACTGAAGAAGAGGCGTAAACTTAGGATGTATGTGCTGAAATTTGAAGACACAGTACCTACACCTCTTTGTTCTGCGCTTTTGTAAAGTTCATTACTCTAAGGAAAGTTGCGGTTATGTGAGTAATCCCCGTATTGTTTGATCTATATAACTTTGAAGCTTTGAAGTTTTCAAAGCAACAGTTTACGTAAACTATTTTAAATAGTTTGATGAGTATAGTCAGCGAGGCTGCTTCTTATACGTCGGACGTAAGGTTGGAGAACAAACCGATAAACCCTAGAGTGTCAGAACTTGCAAGAAGTCTCACATAGTTTGTGTAGGTATCTATCTATCATGGAGATATTATCAAACCCAGAAAATTGCTACCTGATAAAACCTAACCGAATTGACATGAGTTTTGTAAAAAAAAAAAAACCTATGCTGGAGATTGGCGAGCAGCAGGGGCGGCGTATTGGGCGTGTCGCTGGCCACTTTTGCTTCTTTCCGTTAAAAAGGTATAGCCGTATTTGAATGAGATTTGACCGATCGATGTGATTTTTGTAAGCAAAAATAGACAGAGTAGTCACTTCCTTGACGCTCTGCCTGTGACGTAATTATTATGCTTTAATCAGGTTTCTATCGCTAGTACAAAGACGATTTACCAAGTTCTATCCTTACTTGTAGTGTATTGAAGACGGTCGCTGCTGATCCTGACACACATGTCATTGTTCCAGATGAGATGGCGGGTGGCGAGCGGCATGGGCGTGCCGCTGGCCGCAGCTGTCTTCTGCATGCTACCCCTCTTCACGTCTTCCACTGGAGATATACGTACGTATACATTATACGGGGTATTTTTTTTTATTAGAAATGGGTTTTCTCTTGACTCTATATACAAAGTCAGGGATGACAGTGTCAGAGTCGACTATGAAGCGAGCTCACCCAAAAGATGCCTGTTATAGCACTGGCACTCTCACGTACCGAAAGAACACAGCAAGCTGTTTCGCGCCGTACTCCGGTGAGCGGGAGGTCGCGAGCCAGGCGGCACCTTGCGGAGCTTACCACCACTTTTTTGGGATCGTTCAGCCGGACTTATTAACAAACCTGTTGCCTAGGGCGGACCACTAGGAGGTAGATCCCTTCCATCCCACCCCAACTCGAAATAAATTATGAACTAAGTCCTTACGATGGGTTTGCAGTCATCTACCAAACACCCTGTATAAGATAATATTAGTGACCGATAGTCAAAACTGCTGCTGATGATGATATCAAACAAGATTCCCAAGGAATATGGTGCAAAATATGAAAAAATAAATTTGCAATCTCATACAAGATTTACGATCATCTGATCGGATAGAGATAAAATTAAGTGTGAATATATTTGAAGGATATTTTTTTCGTATGAAATAGAGCTGCTTTTTCATATAAACATGATGAAAAAATATTTTAAATATGTTTTTTATGTTGGACCCTATAAACAATATTATTCCATTACAAAGACTCATATTATCTTTAAGATATTTTTTTGTTTCTTTTATTTTATCAAAGGGAATGGACAAACAAATTGCTTGGAAGAATTATTTAAAGTTATACAATCACTAATTTTAAATAAAACTTAGGTACATTTTCAACAAAAATAAGGACCAATAACATTCCTCTGCGTATCTTAAAAACCTTTTACATCCAATTTATCACTCTCCCCACTCGCACTCTAAAGTCCAATAAAGTTGACAAAGACACAGCAATTTAAAAGAAGAGTCCATTGGGAGCGACAACAAGCTAAAATACTTAGGCTCTGGACAGACGGACTTCTACCTGGTGTAAAATAGCAGCTTACCAAACTTTAGGGAGGGAATACTGTTTATTGTATTTAAATAAAAATTGTCCTCTCATGCAGAATAATTTGAGCGATACCATTTATTGTACGGGTGGGTCAATTTCAGTTTATGTTTCTTGGAGAAAGTCAGTCAGTATGCAATCGTGTAGACTGACTTAAAGCTAACTGCAAGTTTATGGTGCTTCTATTCTACCAACGCGTTAACGTGCAGTTAGGCTTCAGACTTTGTGCAGTCTTTGAGATTTTTTTCACTCACAGTGCTATTTTATTTTATAACTACTTATGAAAAATAAGAAATTAAAACTTCGCCACGGGCATGATTTGAATCAGCTATTTTTGTAATGCCGTTCCATCGTTCTAACGTCAACTATGACGTACCTAATTATTAGAACAAGTGGGCAGTTTAATTTCGCCATGTCGACTACCACCTCGGCAGCTCAATTGACAGAGCGATGGAACGTTATCAAAGGTTGCAGGTTCAATAAAATCCTGCTCGTGGCGAATTGTTAATTTTACTTTTCATAATTATGTACCAGTCGTTGCAGTTATACACCCCAACTGCAAACAATATACATACCTACACATTGACGGCAGTTGGCCTGCAACTTTATAACAGTTAAGCCAACTGCATACCAACTTCATGTAAACTGCAAATTGGCACTTGGATTGCAGTTCATTTACGGTCCGTCTGTATACAACCTTTGTTGATACATTTAAACAAGTGCCGAGGTAACGTCCAATCCGGCGATTGAGTATTTTCAATTGAAACTAACAATAAAAGATCAACTTCTTTCCAATTTTGTTATTTTTATTTATTTTGTTCTGCAAACAACTTTCAGTTGGAAATTAAAAGCTATTCATGCCTCTCGGGCTCTTGCCAATGTTCCTAACGAAGAGAAACATTTGAAAAGGATATTTGTATGATATATCTTTTATCGGATTTCAATACTATGCAGATATTGTACAGCTTTTTAGAAAATTCTCTTTTCCGATACCAATTATAAACAAGATATATTTCAATTTTTGTAGGTATCACTGCATTATACTGATGATTTCTAGATAATATAATTTAAATTTAGAAAAAATATTTTGCCTTCTTCTTCTGAGTATATTCTTTTACGAAACGCTAGTCTTAAATTAAACAATATTTCTTAGTGTAAAAGTGTCTTTAGTATTTTGCAGATATTTCTGTCTATTTCTTCTTTCACATATGTAGTAGTAGAGCTTAAGCCTTAGGCCTGTATTAATCAGCTCTTGAAACTGACAGCGAGTTTGAGTTCGTGTCAGAAATGTAATTTCAGTACCAAACGGCCTGTCAAATTCATACTATTATAATACACAATATTATATTAATATTGCTCTCAACCTCGAGATCGCTTATTAAAATAGTTATTTTATATTCTCTGAACTTAGCTTAGAATATGTCCATACCATCCAATGAGTTTTTCAGGGGTACTTCACAATAACAGTACTTGTATTCAAATCAAGAGTTCTTAGGGTCGTATTTATAATCAGCTCTCAAGAGTGACATCGAATTTGAATTTGTATCAGAAATGTCATTTCAGTACAAAACGACCTGTCAAATCCAAACTTATATGCTCTCAAACTTGAGATCGCTTTATAAATACGAGCCTTAATAATTTTTCTTTGAGATGTATTTAAGAAATGACTTTCTAGGTCAGCCAATTTTGTTGCAAACTGTAACTCTGTGATAACTCTTATTACCACTTGATCCCTCTTTCCCAACATCATTACACCCTATTCAAGTTTGACGAGGACTAGCTAGTTCGTATATCAAAGGAAGTTTAGAATATTTCCTCGAGTACAAAGAAAGAGTATTTCAGAACGTATTGAAACTTTCTGAGACAAATAAGGATGTAGGCATGCATTCATATCTATTAGATGGTGTGTAACTATTGTTTTAATTTAAACTCTTAAAAGTAAGTTTACCGTTAAAAAGATGACAGTGTTAAATTCCTAAGTCTTAGATATCCAGTATCAGTATTATCTTTGATCTGAGTTTGTTTGTCTTGTATAATATTTCTCTTGGCATAGATATCGGCTGAAAACAATTAATATACTAATATGTCTCAGATACTAGTTATTTCAACAATTGTCTTGGACATAATAGACATTTTAAAAAAGACGATTTCATCTGAAATAAATGAAATGTTCACCGCAATTTATACCTTGTTATTTCTGTCATAAAGTCGAATACTATGCAAGCTTGCTCTTTTACGGGTGACTGGTCTTATGAAAACTTTTGTTCAAGACAATTCAATGTGACCTTTTCACCTATTATAATAATACAAAAGTCATGTAGAAGTCATAAGAGGCATAAAAAAACCTGCGAAATTCCCTCAAGTGTTTTTATATAACAGTGTGACGTTAAAGTGTCGTTTATTTCTCGACGTCTAAAGGTAAAAACATGCATATTTATTGCCAAGATTTGTATGACTTTTATTTATTGTCATTGCTTGTGTAACCTTTTACGTGGACTCCGTAGACGTAGTAAAACAAAAAAACATTGACTTTAGTTCATACTTTTTTTAAATTAAATCACGTCAATTTGTAAATTCCTACATTTAATCACTAACCTACTTGTTATCAATATCAAATATTTTTGCGTCTCTACCGTAAAAATTAAACAAAAAGAAAAAAAAAAAATGTTTATTGATCAAACAATTTCCTTAATTAAATTAAATTATAGAAATGAACCCAAGACCTGCAAATCGAGAGTCTAAGGCACAGACGACTAAGCCACAGAGGCAGTAAGAGGCCAACCTCTATGATATTTGCGCTTGGTGATATTTATTGTAGCTCGTAGCGGTTTGCTACGGCGTAGAGGCTATTCATAAAATTGACAGTAACAAAATACTAAAGACACTTTTACACTAAGAAATATTGTTTAATTTAAGACTAGCGTTTCGTAAAAAGAATATACTCAGAAGAAGAAGGCAAAATATTTTTTCTAAATTTAAATTATATTATCTAGAAATCATCAGTATAATGCAGTGATACCTACAAAAATTGAAATATATCTTGTTTATAATTGGTATCGGAAAAGAGAATTTTCTAAAAAGCTGTACAATATCTGCATAGTATTGAAATCCGATAAAAGATATATCATACAAATATCCTTTTCAAATGTTTCTCTTCGTTAGGAACATTGGCAAGAGCCCGAGAGGCATGAATAGCTTTTAATTTCCAACTGAAAGTTGTTTGCAGAACAAAATAAATAAAAATAACAAAATTGGAAAGAAGTTGATCTTTTATTGTTAGTTTCAATTGAAAATACTCAATCGCCGGATTGGACGTTACCTCGGCACTTGTTTAAATGTATCAACAAAGGTTGTATACAGACGGACCGTAAATGAACTGCAATCCAAGTGCCAATTTGCAGTTTACATGAAGTTGGTATGCAGTTGGCTTAACTGTTATAAAGTTGCAGGCCAACTGCCCGTCAATGTGTAGGTATGTATATTGTTTGCAGTTGGGGTGTATAACTGCAACGACTGGTACATAATTATGAAAAGTAAAATTAACAATTCGCCACGAGCAGGATTTTATTGAACCTGCAACCTTTGATAACGTTCCATCGCTCTGTCAATTGAGCTGCCGAGGTGGTAGTCGACATGGCGAAATTAAACTGCCCACTTGTTCTAATAATTAGGTACGTCATAGTTGACGTTAGAACGATGGAACGGCATTACAAAAATAGCTGATTCAAATCATGCCCGTGGCGAAGTTTTAATTTCTTATTTTTCATAAGTAGTTATAAAATAAAATAGCACTGTGAGTGAAAAAAATCTCAAAGACTGCACAAAGTCTGAAGCCTAACTGCACGTTAACGCGTTGGTAGAATAGAAGCACCATAAACTTGCAGTTAGCTTTAAGTCAGTCTACACGATTGCATACTGACTGACTTTCTCCAAGAAACATAAACTGAAATTGACCCACCCGTACAATAAATGGTATCGCTCAAATTATTCTGCATGAGAGGACAATTTTTATTTAAATACAATAAACAGTATTCCCTCCCTAAAGTTTGGTAAGCTGCTATTTTACACCAGGTAGAAGTCCGTCTGTCCAGAGCCTAAGTATTTTAGCTTGTTGTCGCTCCCAATGGACTCTTCTTTTAAATTGCTGTGTCTTTGTCAACTTTATTGGACTTTAGAGTGCGAGTGGGGAGAGTGATAAATTGGATGTAAAAGGTTTTTAAGATACGCAGAGGAATGTTATTGGTCCTTATTTTTGTTGAAAATGTACCTAAGTTTTATTTAAAATTAGTGATTGTATAACTTTAAATAATTCTTCCAAGCAATTTGTTTGTCCATTCCCTTTGATAAAATAAAAGAAACAAAAAAATATCTTAAAGATAATATGAGTCTTTGTAATGGAATAATATTGTTTATAGGGTCCAACATAAAAAACATATTTAAAATATTTTTTCATCATGTTTATATGAAAAAGCAGCTCTATTTCATACGAAAAAAATATCCTTCAAATATATTCACACTTAATTTTATCTCTATCCGATCAGATGATCGTAAATCTTGTATGAGATTGCAAATTTATTTTTTCATATTTTGCACCATATTCCTTGGGAATCTTGTTTGATATCATCATCAGCAGCAGTTTTGACTATCGGTCACTAATATTATCTTATACAGGGTGTTTGGTAGATGACTGCAAACCCATCGTAAGGACTTAGTTCATAATTTATTTCGAGTTGGGGTGGGATGGAAGGGATCTACCTCCTAGTGGTCCGCCCTAGGCAACAGGTTTGTTAATAAGTCCGGCTGAACGATCCCAAAAAAGTGGTGGTAAGCTCCGCAAGGTGCCGCCTGGCTCGCGACCTCCC
>JARACY010003825.1:0-30481 GCA_029255725.1 Scrobipalpa atriplicella | reverse complement strand
CCCATTAGGGATAAAGGCGTGATTTTATGTATGTATGTATGGGCAAGCTTTGTTTAGGTCGTTGTCGTTGACACTCCGCCTACCCCACTAAGGATAAAAGCGTGATTGTATGTATGTATTTGCGTATCAAGGGTGCACCACTCACAGGTATTTCTTGAATAGTATCTTTTATTCCTTCCTTTTCACCATAATACCTTCTCGATTACTTCCTTATTTTTACTATCAAAATTCAAAATGTCCTTGCAATCCGAACCCCAAACATCTGGTCCGCGTTCCCAGTGACCTATTAAGGAGTTCGAAGACCTTATTAATAACTCAGACAATTATAAATTCCAATATTATTAACCATAAGGTCCGGCCCGGTCCAACATGACACAAGAAATCATAAAAGTTAAAAACACCGACAGTGTACAGTCATTTTATGACGAAAATCGAATCACTGGCTGTATGACTTCCAATGATAGTCAAACAAGAAAAAAGAAAAATGAAATCGGAGCGAAGCGAGCAGTGTAACGATTCTATTTTAAAAACACGATTCGAATATGAAATCCCATCGGCCGGAAACGAATAAAAAACGCGGCAAAACTTTCAAACCTGGAACTGAATGGGACGTCATTTTTTACGTCCGTTAGGGATGTCTCAGTGAAAAATGATATAATTTATATCGGTAAGGTAGCAAGCGGCTACCCGTTTTGTGTGTGCGTGATAAAATATAAATAAAAATAAAATTTATAATATTTTTTCTCTTCTACTACTAATTTAAAATGTTTCCTTATCAACGCGCGGCGCGCTGTGACAAAAGGAATAGGGATGGGACATTTATAATATTATCGATATCGACATTTCACGACATGTGTTAAGAACAGTAAACAACAATCATGATAACGATAAATAATGTAGGTATACCCTGACCGAGAACTAAAAAGACCTGCATTTGAGGTATGCACCATAGACAAGGGCTTATAGGAAGTTCATAGGTCCTTTTCTTATAATTTGTCTGTCTTTCACTCTTCAATTTTTAATCAGTGGTCATGCCTTAATTACCACATTTATTTGTCTGGGTCGTTATTGTTATGTACGCTATGTATACTAAGCAAATGGCATAAGAATCGCATGAAATGCAACCAAAACATTGTTATCGCTAGCCTTGTCAACTTTGGAAAAACACACCTTTCTGCAGATTTTTTACTTTTTCAGTTTTTAGCTCCATTTTTACATATCAGCTGACTATAAAAGGACGAATCGACTGCAATATCCTCATCTCTACACGTCACACATACAGCGGCTACACAAATCAAAGCACGCGCTCGCACAAGCACGAAACGAATGAAATATTCAAATTTGGAAGCTGATTCCGTTTATGGCTACTTAATTTGGGTGATTCGATTTGAATATTATAAAAATAACGCATGAAAAAAGATGGGCCATAGACATTCCACGGCCAGTACAGTGGACACGGGCTTCTTTTATTTTTTATTATTTTTAAGTGTAGCAGATTTCTTTAATTTATGACTTTGGCAGTTTCTTTAAGTCAACGGAATTGATTGTTATTAGTGATGCTTGCCTTAATTTTATATCTGTATTTTATCGAAGCATTTTGCATCGAACGATATTCATTTTTGTTGGTTGTTTTGCGTTGGATTAAAAGAGCAGGTGTCAAAATCAATATAAATCCATCAAACTGGTCGGTATCATTAGATAGTGTTACCGTACCCTGTTAAAACATAATTCCTTCAGCATTGCTTTATTAAAAGGAGTATTTCAAAAGTAAATCGGCGAATGGAAGAGCCCATGTATCACGGGTTGTAAGCTCAGAATTAGACCAAAGTTTATGGCCCGCTTGTGCCGCGAAAATCGTAAAATATAGATATGAGTATCAGCCGTGACAAATGTATTGGATATCGATCGGTGCAAAATATGCAAAGGGATGCTTTAGGACAATGATTTCGTAAATCGATGTGATTGACTAGGAAAACGTTATTTAAAAAATGGGCCTATTAATAAAAAAAAAAACGAATGGGATTTGAACCCGCGACCTTGGTCATTCTTAACGGTTACGGCAATGTTTCACGTTCATTAGGTACTTTAACATCAAGTAGTATTCATAACAACACCTAATAAGTTAAGCTTTGATAACAGAAAATAATGGAAAAAAACTCATACTCTATTATTCTTACCACCTCAAAGAAAAAAAATCAAAATATTCAATTTAGTTTTTGCATTTACACAGACCTGTCCGACTCAGTCCGCGTCCGGACGACGAGTGAGCAAAAAAGCGCGCCAGACACTCATCTGACAGCCAACTCTGGGAGGGGCGACTCTCCACCCACCTCTCACGCCATTGGCCCGTTTAAAAATCGATTCCATTTTATAAATATGTAACCACTTCCGTTTTCGCTGCTCCAAAAGAGACTATGCACCCTCACTGGCTGGTTGTAATTCCAACGTTCGAACGCACATTTTGAAAGTCGAATTTGGATAATTGCTACGCTAGTGATGCGTCGTTCCGTATCGATAAACTTTCAATTGTTTTACCGACATGTCTTTGTAGTCTCTTTTGTTTTATTTAAAAGGAGAATGGGCCCAAGAGATGTATTTTTTTTCTCGGCGTTCATCGAGACCACGGCGACGCATTTTTTTTGTGTAATAATAAAAAAAACAATGAAATGTACGTAGGTGGGTGAAATTGATTCGGTAATAAATAATGGAGTATTTCATGATTTATGATGGCACGGGATAGGGATTGTACTTGTAGGCAATAGACACAAAGTCATATGTATTTCGACGGTTTTTCCTTGAACAATATAATGACAGTAATACTTTGGAAGTAGCAGGGTTGTTGGGTGGTATCTGAGTTTTGATGTGTCTGCGATGCCTATAGTGTAGCTTTTATCTTCAGAATAGGTTTTATCTTCAGAATAGGTAGCTACCTACCTACTTAATTGACTACTTACATTGCTTTAGACATACATACATAAAATCACGCCTTTATCCCTAATGGGGTAGGCAGAGCAAAAACGACCTAAACATACTTAGGTCGTTTCGCCACGTCTGACAAGTTTTTAGGTTTGTTTAAGATAGATCTGTATATTGCTGTAGTGACGAGTTGTCAGCCCATCGCCTAAATTGCAATACACTGAAACCCTCGAATCCCTTAGCTGGTTTTTACAGCATGCCCGGGAGGAGATGCAGCTGGCACATTCTATTTTTTTCTATATCACTCCCAGTCCAGCATGGAAGTAAACGTAAAAGCTTGCCCATGCCCATCTTCGACTCGGCACATTCTATAGTTTTTTTTTATAGTTTGTGTGACGGACCACAACACAACCGCACACTATAATGAAAGGTGAAACTCTGCATTTTCATTAAGAGATAATCATTGATTAATGAATAATATTACGCCTAATCATAGAACATATTTAATTAAATACACTATTTCCCAAAAATGATTTCGCTGCACCTTAAAGAACTCAAACACAACCACAGAATATATAATAGTCACAACTAGGTACATAGAAATATGGACCATACGGTAGGTACTATAAAGTTATGGTGCGTTGTGTACTTATAATATACAGGGTGTAAAAAAAGTACTGCGTTCCTTTAAACCACATGTTCTACTGATGATACCAAACAACTTCCCCAAAGAAGAAAAATTTTAGCTCGAAAAAATATTTGCCTTGTCCACACAAAGATGCTCTCCGGGATCTGCAGTTTTGTATGGACAAGGCAAAATTTTATTTAGAGCTAAACATTTTGTGCTTCGGGGAAGTTGTTTGGTATCATCAGTAGAACATGTGGTTTAAAGGAACGTAGTACTTTTTTTTACACCCTGTATACCTTATAGTACTATGGTGTGATATAGCAGTAGGTAGCCGGGGTGAAGATGCCCGGACCACCGCGTGCGATACATTCATTTACGAAGATAATATAATGGAGCAGCAAGTTTGGGTTTTCGTTCTAAGATTAGCGATCAAATTAATTAATTTATTAAAGCGATCTCAAGATTGAGAGCAATATTTAGTGCGGATTTGACAGGTAATTTTGTATTGGAATGACATTTCTGATACGAACTCAAACTCGCTGTCACTCTATAAATACGGGCCTAAGTTTATTTTATTCTTAAAACAAGTATTTAAAAAAAGAATTCATACAATCCAAATGTAGTACCAATAAAATAAAAACTTATGTATTAATGCATTATTTTTTCTAAAATTGAGCGTTAACATATGAATCATGTATATTTTAGTAATCTCCCTTTGATTACCTTTATTTTAATACCCCGGCCATTCGATAGGTTCAGTCGAAAAAAAAAGATAGGTAGTCAAGGACTTAAATACCTATAAGAAGCCGTTTTTCCACTACCTATAAGAAGCCGTTTTTCCACAAGCTATTAATGTAGTGACGGGTTGTCAGTCTTTTCTTAAACCAAACATCCATGTTGTCAGCTTTTACAGTTTGTTCGTGAAGTTGAACAGTTGGTACATTCTATAAGTTTTTTTTCTTTTTACCGCTCCCGGTCCAGCACGGAAAAGTCTTCCTAGCTCCCAGTAAAAGGCATAAAATCCCTCCGAGCAGAGGCACCAAGATAAACAGCCGACAAAAATATCATAAATTCATGCGCAGGAGACGGCACCGACGACTGAAAAGTAAAAAAGAAAACAGTATTTAACGTATATCTCACTTTTGTGGCGAGCCGACCGATGCGAGAGCAACATGTGGATAAGACAATATGGCAGAAAATGAAATCGTTTTGTAAGGCACAAAGGCCAAGATGTAAGTTATGATGCTGGGTTAGAATAGCATCTCCCAATCTCTGCCAGGGGATTTTGAAAATGCTGAAGACGAAAGAAAAGAAAAATAGAAGAAAAAAACCAGCAAATAGGCAATCCAGCATAGTAGGTAAGTATTACGATTTCCAATCTGCCTGCCAGAACTGCAATATTTAGTGGCAGTGGGTAAAAAAATAGTAACTACTACTTATTATATTTATTTTATGATATTACTCGCTAATTGGTGGCTGAGGTAAAGAAAGATGCAAATTGAATTTGTCAAATGCTGATACTCGACATTCCAGTTTAGATCCAAACCAACCCATTACATACTTAAAAGTTTTGAAGTGTTAAGTAGAAGGAATGTTTTGATGAAAAACGCGTTGATGTCTTTTGTATGGAAATTTTGTATTCATATCCTTACAACTCCTTACCCACCACACCAAGCACCTACTTCATTAGCCGAACAAAACCAATGACATTTACCATACACGGCCGCGAGCCAAAACGACGTATCTCCAAAATTGCATTTTCTACAACCCACTTTAAAATATTGCCCGTAAAGTTTATTTTTTTATTGTTTTTTTTCTGGAATACAGTCTTTTGGCCAGGTGTGAACCAGGTGACATTTGAAAACGTGCGTGCACTCGGTTTTCATTTCTTTTTCTGTATTGATTTTTTTAAAAGTATTTGAGTAAGTAGCATCTTTATAGGTCGTCTATGTTTATGCTGAAGGAGTTTCAGCCCTAAAGAATACTATTTTTAGAGAATTAGCAAGAAAATCGTATGTATAGATAGATAGATACCAGATGTATGCGTTTTAATATGGGCCATCCCTGAGGGCCATTCAGTCATAATACTCTTTTTTTTTACTATAGAGTGTGGTCATTTTTTTATTTGGTACAGTATATAAAAATAAGTAACCAAAAATAAGTTTTAAAACAAACCTAGTACTAGGTAGGTATTGTATTTGTGTGAACTCTGGCAAAAATATCACCATCATTATCATCATCAGCAAAAATATATATTCAAACAAATTTTAAGGATAACTACGTTACCTCTACGTCACTATTTAAAATTAAAAATAGAAAACTGAATAAGCAGATGAGATTTTGCACCTTATTTTATTATTATCACATAGATTTGACCGTAATCGATTTATTTGATGAAATGTAATTTTTCGAATAACTTCTGAATACAAAGGTAAATTTTTAAAATGCGCTAATCGATAATTTAAAAAGTATTATTAGGTGGAAATGTCATCGCAAGACCTTTTTGTCTTTATTACTCAACCACCAAACACTCGATATTTTTACATCCCTTATAAATAAAAGTAATGGAGAAAGCCCGCTCTAACTAGGATAGTTAGAAAGCTTAAGTAAAAAGCGTAGTATCATATAATAATAAGCGCTCGGTAGCTCTTTACTAATAAAGTATATTGTAAAATGGTACAGCAGCGGTTAGATATGGTTCGGGTAATTTGAAATATAATAATTGGGGCCACGAAACACTTTTGTTTTGATCGCTCGCGGTTAATATCGTTGACTCGGATACGTATTTATAAGGAAGAACATTTTAAATTAAGTATGTTCTACTTATAAACCGTTTTTAATATAAAATATACATATGTCGCATGATCTTTTTTCCTAATATTAACTATATATTTATATTATAAGGACATTTTGAATGAAATGTATTCTACTTATAGAACTATTAACCCTACAGTTTCTAATATAAAAAGTTACTTTAGTAAAAAGATCTGTTCTATGAATGGAAACATTTTTTTCACTGCGATCTGAGGATCCATCCATCTCAAGAGGGAATTGGGTTTATTGCAGGACAAAGTTTGATATGAAATTTTAATTCTTTAGTGCTGTTTTTGTGGCCCCACCCAACCGAAGGCAACTATAACTAATCGCCGAAGGCCATAAAACCCGCGTCTCTCGCTACCGGACTTGCATCACCTGGATTAGAAAATTATAATAAATATTATACTAATTTTTATTACTGTTTTATTATTGTTCGATGTTCAGACTCGTTCTTCAAGATGCGCGCTTTTGATGTTGGTTGTTTTAATTTGATTAACAAAAACAAATGTTTATAATTTTTATCGTTGTAAAATTAAAAGACAAAAAAATGTTTGTAAGCAAAGTGAATAAAATGTAATTAGTTGATGTAGAACGAAAAAAATATTTTCCAGAACATTTATTTTTATTTTTACATATTTTGTCTAGGTTTTAAAAAACTATAGGTAACACAACATAATTCTTCTAAACAGATAATCTTTTTAAACTCACCCTTCTAGTAGCTAATCAAATTTTAGGAAGGCTCGAATTATCCGTGCTACAAAAAACACTGTTTCAAGGAACCATCAATGAAACTATAATCCATTACTTATTTTACAGTTTATAAAGAAAGAAGAGATTACACCTTTTGTATTTAAGCAGTTTTAACGAGAACTTTTTAGACGTCTTTTGTTTTTTAACAAAGGGTGAATGCTAATCATGATTAGGAGCAATCATTGTGATTTTGTTGTCACCTTTAAATACCGTTTTAATACTATTTTGTAATAGATCGTAGTTTATAAATTAATTTTTATTTAAAGTCATTTTTCTATTTATTAAAAAAAATGTTTTAACACTTATTTCGTTTCTAATAAATCTATTTTATTTTGTTCAGAAGAATACTAACGTATCTCAAAAAGATTGATTTTATAAACCATGATTTAAATTATTTTATTTATTAAATTACTTTAATTTTTTATGTTAAAGATATGTAAGGTAAAAATAACGAGGACTGATTTTTCACGACTAATCAATATAACATTAAGAAAGTACCTACAAAGAATCAAAATACAAAGGAGGAAACTAATATTAGTACTTATACTTAGATTTATTTAACAAAATTCTCGATTGCTTTTAAATTCAGTTCTTTAATATCACCTCTAATTAAATTATAGTTTATATGTCATTGCCTATACCTAAACGGCTGGTCCTTCTGTCCGGCCCGCATCCGCACGTGCTTGGCGCCTCCGCGACCGGCGTCTGCGTCCCACACGCAACCAACACGCCCCTGAAACAAAGAAACTTCTCTCAAATCCCCCGAACAATGCGAGAGACGCCCAGACCACCTATAATCACCTCTTTGTCACCACAAAATGTGATAAACCACTCATTTCCGTACAAAAAAGTCGCAAAGCAAGCGGGGAACGAAAACTGTCGCCAAATAGATAATAATAGATAATAAACACTGGCCGCTTTTTTCTTTTTTTTACCTGAAAAATGGTGTGGGGTGGGGCGTGCGGGAGGGGCCGCGCCGCGCGGCAGTCGGGCCCCAGCCACGCGAGCGCTCGCGTCAAGCGCACCGCGTTTCAAATATCGAACGAGAAGTGCTGGCCAATGTGTGTTCTTTACCCCGAAAAATAACGAGGCCTAATTTTTCACAACGAATTAACTTTTTATTTTTAAACTTTTTTTATTGACTCTTCCTCGTTTCAGTTGGACTGTCAAGGACGTGTAATTTAGGAAATTGGGAGCCGATTAAATAGTGTTTTTTAAAGATAAGATATCGTCGTCGTAGTCAATGTTCGTGCCAAGTGATTGATCGGCGTATCAATTAACGTTTTAACGTATCTTTTAGTGCAATTTCTAAGTTTTACACAGTGTTGAGTTCATTAACACGCGAAAGTTTGGATTTTTACGACGACAGGTGAGTTTTTTGTAATGTTTTTGGGCTCCATTCAAACTTGTTGACTTTTCATTAAGTTTTGTATCATTAATTAAAAAAAAGTGCCTCAACATACCATATTACGCAATACACCGACAAAAGTACAAAAATACAGGACAATGGGACAAAAGTCAATGACCTTTTATTTATATTAAAAGTACTCACATTTACTAACTACATATGGCGTAAAACTTTTGCCGTACCCTCGTTTTTAAAGAAAACGCGCACTTATACTACGAAGTGTCAATGAATTGATTTAAAAAAATTATTACATTGATTTTATTTACATTGTAAGTTAACTAAACAATAAGTACTTGCTATTTTTGTATCTCAATTAAATGGACAGTTATTCCACAAGTGTAAATACTAAGTAAAAGTTAAAAGCGCGGAGTAAAACGGGAGCTGCTTTAGGCCTAACTTAACTACTTAAGTAGCACAAGAGCTTCTCTTTAAACCGGTATCGCGGGTTCAGACGACTTGAATGTATTGATCAATATGACCAAGTATCATTTGATTAGGTACTATAAAATAAAATGTGTATTAATGAATTTAGTTGCTGACTCTTAAAGAAAAAGTTCGTTCTTTTAATAAAAGTTATTATTATATAACCTATACCCCTACGATTTTTTTATGATCACTGTTTAAAATACAATTTCATTGAGGAAAGCAAATAGCTAGCCTAATAGTACACAGTAAGAAAATTGACCTTTTTTTTAACTTGGGATAATTCTTACTTACTGTCAAAATAAAATAAAGACCATTTTACCTTTATTAAACTGACGTTATTCAAAACTAAAGAGAATATAATTCAATTCGATTGCGTCAATTAAATGTGGTATCTATCAAATTATATCTACTGTCATATAAAATGATAAATAGCCACCAGATTACTGTTTTGATAAAAATAACATGTAAAAACTTTTTTTATACCTAATCAAATTACCTCCTATCATTAAAGATAAATGTTTCAATAACAAATTATAGATTTGGCAATAATAGAAAAAGATAAACATCTATAGTTAATAGGTAATTAATAGATCAATAATTGAATTACAGAAGGAAAAATATTTTAGTAACTTACTTTGTACTTAAAAATGGAAACTTTTTTTTTATATAAACAGTTATAATATGCCTGTGTGCTAGTTTTAAACACATATATATATAAGGGCTCAATAAATTAATAGTAATTAGGTACTCTTTGCAGCGTATGCCATGCGTTAAAAACATAAATTGAAAAAAAGAAATACTAATGTATTCCAAACAATGAACAGTCAGAAATACATAACATACGGTGATAATAGAAAACTAGCCAAAAGAATTAGCAGCCCCTCGCCATTCAATAATAATTTATTTTCATGGGGCAACCCCAGCGATAGGTACGCCCAATGTGTAGCAACACAATGATGTCATAAATTGAGGGGTGTATAATATGCTTTAAAAAAATAATCAATGGTTTTATTAGAAACATTTCGCCTTTTGTATTTTATTAAATTGAAAAAATATAAATTATGGTCGGATACAATAAAATTGTTTTGATTTTCGTATATTTTTGTACCCGCTCCCCAGGTTTCACCTGTGGTATCAGTTTTTCCGTGGTTAAAATAAAATAATTTTCCCGTGGCAAAAAGAGGCCTATAGTATATAGTATAGTATTACATCATGGATAGTTAAGCTTTTACAAGTAAAAAGTTTTTATCTGTTCCATAAATGGATCCTTACAAACAAAAACAAATTATACCTACCATTTTTTAATAAGTTAGGTTAGATGCTAATATCGATTTATATTGGACACACTTTAATTAAATAATATCAAATACATAGAATTCACATATATCACAAATTAATCCATGGATAATTAAAAAAGCCAACCTTAAATATTACGACAATCCCGGGTCCCGTTTTTTACCCTTTGAGTACGGAACCCTAAAAACGACAATTACCTACTTTTTTTAACAATTTTTAGAAGAAGAAAAAGATTGGTGAATTATAATTACATTAAACACCTATTAATATAATTATAATATTAAATTGTTTTGTTTTCTAGACAAATCTTTCTCAACAGACATACTTTAAAATATAATATCATCGTAACAATACCTATTACATTTCAATGGAAATATTTGAATGTTGAAGATACCACAACCGACAGTTAGTATGGCGCCCCCATTGCGCCCCTTCGCCGCTAGGGGGCGTGCCGCGCCCCGCCCTCCCAAAAACTGTAATTTACTGTGTTTCGGAGATACGCCATTTTAGCACTAGGCCACACGACGTGATGGTTTTCGGGTAGGAAAATTGGTAGCGGTTTTTTTGGTAGTTTACCTAGCAAAACATGAAAAATGATAAAAAATACTTAATAGAAACAATGTTAGTGCAAACTTTTTATTTTTTTGCGCTCTTTGAAAAAAATCTGCGCGTTTTCTAATCAAGAAGAGTTGTAGAAAATGTTGACGATTTTTAATTATTCACATCGAAAAATCTCTAGTCGTTTTCAACTCGCAAAATCATAACCCCTCTATATTTGCGCTGATGGTTGATAAACAAATAGTGTTCCAAATTAACAGTTTGTGAATCAAGATTAAAATTAATCGGGAATCAACTTGATCAAGGTTGATCAACTTGATCAAGGTTGACCCTCAGCCAAATGTGTGCTGATGGGGATCTTAGTTAGTTTTGTTAATTCTCAACAAAAATAAAATCAAAATACCTATTCGCCTTCGCCACATCACATCAGACAAAATATTGAGGGCAATTTTAGTTTGTAATTTGTATCGCTATAGTGACAGGTTGTCAGCCTATCATCTAAATTACAATACACTGTAACCCTCGAATCCCTTTTTCTGACTCCTACAGCATACCAAACTGCCTCCGTGGTCTAGTGGGCTGAGCCGTGGGCTTACGATCCGGAGGTTCTGGGTTCGATTCCCAGGGGGAGAACACAAAGTTTTGATATTTGTCAATTTATCACTTTGTGAGGTTTTCCCCAGTTTGGTTAGGACATTGCAGGATGAATCACCTGATTGTCCGAAAAGAAAAAGGATTCCGTGCTTCGGAGGGCACGTTAAGCCGTCGGTCCCGGTCGGTGTCTTTGATAGTGGTCGTTACTGAAACCATGTCAGAGGCTTATAGCTGTGCTACTAGGCGGTTTGAAAACTCTGACACCAGGGTTTTTGGGGTCGTTGTTCGACTCGAAAATCCACTCGCTAAGAAGAAGACTATAGCGAAGTCTTCCAAATGATTGATCTCTGGTATCAACCAGTTATAAGGCTCCCTATACACTATGGCTCGTATTTATAAAGCGATCTCAAGTTTGAGAGCAATATTAAGTGTGGATTTGACAGGCCGTTTTGTACTAAAATGACATTTCTGATACAAACTCAAACTCGCTGTCACACTTGAGAGCTGATTATAAATACGGGCCTAATTACCACGTTAGGGGCCTCATACACGTGCCGGCAAACATTAAAACCTCTAATGCTCTAATGGAGAGATAGATAATGCCAATTATTACAAACGATGCTTTATTAGGTTTAAAATAAATACGTAAATACAATAAATTGATCGTTATTTTCAAGAAATCATGGTTGTGAAGGTTTTTCCATTATTATTTTTGTAGTTGTTATTCAATCATTTTGTTTATATTTTATTTAAAAAAAGAAACTGAAGGTTAATAAATTGAATGAAGGTGACTGGATGAACATTATATTATATGCTTGACTAGAAATGATAAACATAAAGTGGAACCACCTACTGTAAAAACCTAGCCGACAACCCAATGTCCCTTTTTAAAAAACATAAAAAAAATCTTTATTTGCCTAAACTAATATTACAAAAGCACAAATATCACACTGAAACCCACACTAGGATTCCCTGTGTTGGTGAAGGTGGATATTACTAAGTTAAGCAGACAAACACAACCTGACAGCCCGGATGGTGTAGTGGATAGGGCCGCGGCCTTCTGTGCAGGAGGTCGTGTTTCGAATCCCACCACGTACCAATGTGTTTTTAGGTTTTCGAATTTCATATGTACGTTTATTCGGCGCTTATACGGTGAAGGAAAACATCGTGAGGAAACCTGCACTCACCTACGAAGAAATTCAAAGGTTGTGTGTAACCTAATCTAGGATTGGGTCTGGTTTCCCTTCTGGGTTGCGGAGGTCAGATGGCAGTCGCTCTGTGTAAAAACCAGTACCCTCGTTCAATCCCCTAGATTAGGAAGCCGACCCCGAGAGATACGGGAAAAAGGCTAGGAAGATGATGAAGCAGAAAATCATGTAGTCGATTATCGGTTAAGTTAGATCCAACCACGGGAGAAAAAACCACCACCTTCGGTAGTCAGATTGCGACTGCGGAGCACTTGACCAAACTCATTCATTTCTATGTTGTGAATGGGTGTCCTGGAGGCATCGTTGAGCTTCCATGCAGGACTGGGAGTGATAGAAAAACATAGAATGTGCCAGTTGCATCTCCTGTATAAGCTAAGGGGTTGGAAGGTTTTTGTATTGTAATTTAGGCGTTGGGCTGACAACCTGTCATTGTAGCAATATATACAGATCTATCTGGAATAACGCTCAAAACTTGTCAGACGTGGCGGAATAACCTTTGTTTAGGTCGTTTGCGCTCTGCCTACCCCATTAGGGATTTAGGCGGGATTACTGTAATGAATGTAACTCGCAATCTATGGACACAGTCCGAAATAAATGAATTTTATTTTTTTTATTTTATTTATTTATTTTATTATATGTATGTATGTACCGCCGAGCTCCACAAGTTCAGCCCTGACGCAGATGGCTGAAAAACCTGGACATAGACGTCCCCGCTTAGACGTTTGATCCAAGCAGGGACTGTCATGATGATGATGAGATGATTAAGTTATAATATAATAAACCCGTCAACGCTCTGCCTACCTAGCAAGGGATATTATAGGTCGTGCTTTTAAATAATGCACCATATGCTCCCGTTAAAAATAAAAGGCAAACACATAAAACAAATAATTGGCAGCTTAGAGATTAGATCTGCGATTATACGACCATGATCAGAGGGCGACTGATGCTGTGACGGTGAGGGTATGATAGGATCACCCCCAACTTGGCCGGGTATGATGACGCTTTTTGATTATAAAAAACTTTTGAAGACTATAGAAAAGTTTGATAGGGTACAAGTAGGTACAATCAAAACGTACTTGTAAAAAAAAGTAGCTGACCCAAACATTAGGGAGTGGACATGAAACTGAACCACTTTTCCCAAGAGACAATATACTTATCAAACTTATGAAAAAAAAATCGGGCCTCTCCACAGATGACTAATCTACACTTCTACACTAAGATTAGGAAAGAGTTGTATTTTTATGTGTGTGTATGTATGTTTGTAACGAATAAACTCAAAAACTACTGGACTGATTTCAAAAATTTTAGAAAGTTACGTTTACCCTGAGTAACATAGGCTACTTTCTATCGCGGGAAAATGCATCATTCCCACGGGAAAACTTAAAGCAGCGGGTGACACCGCTGACAGAAAGCTAGTGTTTTATAAGCGCACCTAATCTAGGATTGGGTCTGGTTTCCCTTCTGGGTTGCGGAGGTCAGACGGCAGTCGCTCTGTGTAAAAACCAGTACCCTCGTTCAATCACCTTGATTAGGTAGCCGACCCCGAGAGATACGGGAAAAAGGCTAGGAAGATGATGATGATGTACAGCTTGTTCCACAATGATTTGATGCATTTAAATATCTTAAGATTCTAAAATTACTATTTTTTAATCCGTCGATATAAAAGAATTACATGTTTATTTCAATTCAGTGACCGGAATCACAACACTTATCATCGAATTACTGAAAATTTTCGATAATAACTGATAATTTATCGATAAAAATACAGCAACATTATTTATCGATAACTTGGTCTTGTCAGGATGTAGATAACACTGAAATTATCGCAATTGATGAGGCAAATTTGTCTAATCTAATTTCGAAATCTTCGAAAATAGTTCAAGTTTCAAATATTATAAAATTAATTTTCTTCTTCTTCATCAGGTGCCATCTCCATCCCATGTCTGTATGTCTCACTATTTTCAGTCATGCGAATTAACTCGGCTGTGCGTACGTACGTATATGTCGCAGTGATCTGGTTAAATCTGCTATTTGATTGAATGACTAGCTCGTTCATTGAATGGCTGCATTCAATTGAATCACTAGGCCGATCGTTGATTGAACATGCGTCACTCAACGTCCAACTAGTTAGCTGATTGAAACATAGCCCTTTGAACAGGGCGGACGTAAAATCAGTCAGGTGATTCTAACCTAACCTAACCAAAATCGCTCGCGTTTATTAAAATTTCGTGTTTTTTTATTCGTATCTTGGGACGGTCGCCGGCTGCTGCCGCAGTTCGCTCGCTGCGCTCGCTCGGCTCCCTCCGTGTTGTTGTCACTATCAACCTAACAACAACCTACTGACCTGGAAACCTTTCTGGATGATGAGGTTTTATACCCTCGCTTCGTGCTGCGCCTTAGAAGTCGGCTATATCCCATTCAACGACTTCGCTAAATGACGTTCAGTCAAGACGTTGAACGTTACATTCAACGACTTGACGAGTTGTCCTTCAGTCATTTAATTAAATGCCGTCATTCAATTAACGAGCTAGTCATTCAATCAAATCGCTTATTCAACTAGATCACTGCGACACATACACAAGGTTGATGTTCAGCTCCACGAGGCCTGGCGTTTGATTACAGGAGTGATCAAGTCTACATCTCTTCCAAGGCTCCCCGTCTTGGCTAACATACCTCCGCCCGCCGTGTGACCGACCCCTTAGCTTAGGTCTTGGGTTCTATTTTGATATTTTGTCAATTTATCACTTTTAGAAATTTCCTAGTTTCGTTAGGGCAATGCAGTTTGAATAACTTGATCAATGTCTGGCAATAAAAAGGATTCTTTGGTCTCGGCATGGACGAAATAGTATATATTTGTCTATGGTCTAGGTCGCTAGTCTTTCGCCGTCGCATAAACCAAGTCAGAAGCTTCCAGTAAGAATTTGATATAATATGACAGAAAGAAATAATAAATTCGCCTCGGGCAGCCCCCGTAGCATGCAGCCGCGATAGGGACGTGATAGCCGTTTTATCACACATTTTAACACATCTATCTGTCAAATTGTATGGGAGTTTGACAGGTAGATGCGATATATTCGCTATCGCGCGGTGGCATGCTACAGGGGCAGGACTCGAACCTGCGACTTTCGGCATGCCGTTCCGTCGCTATGCCAACCGAGCTAAAATAGCACTGTGAAAAATAAGTGAGTATTTGGTTGATTTTGAATTTTCTCAAGTTTCTGTTATGCTATGGCTTTAACGTACGTTTCCAAAACTATTGCAGCTTCCCATTACAAAACAAAATTAGGTCAAAGTTAGAAACTTCTTCCACGAGTTTCGCCAGAGGCTCTCAACATTTACCACTCATTCATATTCATATTCATATTCATTTATTTAGTATTAACCATACAACGTCACAAAATCAAATTAAAATCATAGAATATTTAGCTAAAAATACATTAACAAAAAATAATAATAATAATTCATTCATAGAAAGTTGCAATTACAATAAACATTGGATAATAATTACATTAATTATTTTTTTTATTGCATCGGATCTCGGTGGTACTACGGGAACATGTAGAAGTCCCACTAGAACCACCACTACTTCTCGGTGGTACAAATGGGATTTATATGTCCCGCTGTGGTACAAATTGATGGTACTGGCGGTAAGCATGGATTATTTTAGATAGTTAGGTATCAGATATGAGATAAATACCAACAGGTATAAAGGTGCCATAGAGAAGGGAACGGAAGTGGTACTATAGGAAGGCATAAGTCATTCTCTTCTTCTTTCTCTGTCTTTCTCTCTTCAGGTCTTTTTAGTCAGTGGTCATGCTATTATTATCAATTTCACTGAAACTGATATACACCCGCAATCAAGAGCTTTTTTAAAAAATATACGAATATTCAATTGTGCACGTATTATCTGCCTCACAGTATGCAGTCTCGCTTCCGTAGGTCTGCTGTAAGAGATTTCTTCATAGAAATAAGCTGGCCTTTTGTGTTATTTTTCCTTAATGTGTATGTCCTCTGTTTATTTATTGTGTACAATAAATTGTTAAATAAAATAAATAAATATTGTTGAGAGCCGCTGACTAATGGGTTATTGGGAAACTCCGATCAAACTAAGTTATTATTGGATCTGGATTGGATAAACTGATTCCTATAAAAACGCCGAACTACACAAATACTTGAAAAACATTGAAACTTCGCTCTGGGGCACGTTTTACAAATACATTTATAAATAAGTATTCGGCAGGCATAGTGTTAACGACCTCTTAGAAGGGCGTTTTCGCAATGTCTGACAACTCTGATGAGGTTTAAGGGTTTTTTACCCGACTGCGCAACGCAAAGAAGGGTAATGGGTTTATCAGTCTATCTATGAATGTATGTGTGTATGTTTGTTCCTTTGTGGCACTCTAGAGACCAAACGCGTGGGCCGATTTTATGATTCTTACGTCAATCGAAGCATCTTAACCTTACATCAGACGCCATTTTGTAAAGAATTAAAAAAATAATTTGACAACCTATACCGAGTGGGGTGTCATTGGATATATTTGCAAATCAGTTTCAGGTTTATAACATCATTTTTAGTTTTAAATGATCGTTTAGGATCTATAACGATTTAAAGTTTTGAAGCTCACTTTGTACGCAGTTGGGATTTTTGAACTTTTTATCATAGAAGGACGTTTTCGCAATGTTTGATAACTCTGTAAAGGGAAAAGGTTGTCTGTCAGCTCAGCCCTACTCCTAAATTGCAATACACCGAAACCCTCATATTGGCAACAGAATGCCCGGAAAGAGAGAAGAAAGAAGAAACTTCTGCCATAACAGCAGGGAAGAATGGAATACCTATGCTTCAAATATAATTTGTAATTAAACAACATACATACCTATACATAAGCTGTGCATAAGACACAACATATACGGCTGCGTAACTCGGTAGCCGCAGTCATGACCGGAGCCAGTCGTTCGAAATTCAAAAGGTGTGCTGACTCAGCGCTGGCCAATTAGCTGCGCGTGAGTGGAAGCTTACCGGCCAGTTAGGCCATTAACGCTATAGCAGATTCTGCAGCGTAGCCCGTTACAGACGCAACTCTAATATATTCTGCTCACTCACTGGGGCAAGCATAAATGGTGGCAACACCGCCGCGCTCATAAGTAATCTGTGGTGGTACTATTAGTGTCATTATCATTAGTGATTCATTTTGCTTGACCTCTGTTTGCATACAATTTAGTATGTGACCAGAGATCACCAGATCCTATAAATTAATAATATACAATATATTATAGCCACGTCTGTGACGGATGTCTTTACCATGCTAACATTGTGTTGAACAATGAAAACATAAAGTACGTTGTGTTATCGATCCCAACGGCACAGAATATTAGAAGGTTTCTAGGCGCCCGCCGCGCCTCTAAGTAATCTGTTCCAAAACGTGTTATGCGGCCCATAAACAGCTCTTTCCTTGCAACTTAGCAGAGGTTCTAATTTCGGAACCGCAGACTATAACCTTGTTACAAACATAATGTTTTGCGGTTGAATTTCTTTAAACTGGTAAAGAAAAAACTGTTTATGGGCTGCAAAACAAGTTGGCATCGATAAAACGATTTGACAAAATTACAATTAAAAGTATCTAAAATGGTGAAAATCTATCCATTAATCAATTAAAAGTTTCATGTTAAAATAGTGAAGTGTCATGGATTTTATTAGACATAATACTACACATACACACAAATTACGCCTTTATCCCTAGAGGGACTTTATCCCTAGAGGGGTAGGCAGAGCAAAAACGACCTAAACAAAAGTCGTTCCGCCACGTCTGACAAGTTTTGAGGGTTATTACAGATGATAATGTTTATTGCTATAGTGACAGGTTGTCAGCCCATCGCCTATAAATTGCAATACACTGAAACCCTCGAATCCCTTAGCAGGTTTTTACAGCATGCCCGGGAGGAGATGCAGCTGGCACATTCTATGTTTTTCTATTGCTCCCAGTCCAGCATGGAAGAAATAATACTATGGCGCCACATTATCAGTTCTACGACCTCATACTCTTTGCCAGCGTAAATCTACGACCATGACGCGCTAATCTCCGGTTAACGCGAGTTTAATTTAATCTTTGATTAGCTAACCGGCCGCCGTGCGCATGCGCAGCCAAAACACTGTATTGTAGGAAATATCATTTTGAGAAAAATTTAAAATAATTATCCCAAGCAGTTTTTTGGTCCGTCAGATGCGAAATCAGAGTGAAAGTCTAGACTTATAAAAAATAAAACTAACGAATAATAACATTTTTAAAACAACCCAGCCCCCGTAGCATGCGGCCGCGATAAGGCGGTGATAGCCGTTTTATCACACATTTTATCGCATCTATCTGTCAAATTGTATGAAAGTTTGACAGATAGATGCGCGACGGCATGCTACAGGGGCTGTTCTGTTAGGTTAGGTTAGGGTCATGAAAGGGGTCAGAATAAGAAGATGACGTCTGCTGTGTTGTGCTTTGACTTAATACCAAAGTAGTTTTTTTTATTTATTTTGTAGAACCTAATATTTTGATATAAAAGTAAATTATTTACTTTCACATTGGGTACAGTACAAGGTACGACAAATTAACGTTACCAACACGCTCGCTTTGTTTGCGTTGTCTTCTCCTATCTGGGTCTGTGGTTGTATTGTATGTTGATGTTAGATTGTAATTTGATATGACGAGATGTTGAATTAACGTTTTGATAATTCATTTCATTTATTTGAATTTAATGTGATGTAGAACTAATGACCGGAAATAGTTTTGTTTATATTTATGATGATGATGAGATTGTAAGTATTTTTATTTAATTAACCTTAAAAATAAGCCCAGTTCCGTATATTTTTATTACAACAGTTTAACTTTGACTGTTAAAGTAAAGTGAAGTACCTAACTTTGTTGTTAACCTAACCTAACTTTAACTTAACTTTTAACTATTTTGTATTTTGAATTTATGAAAATAACAGTACCTATTGATATAAAATAAGTAGTATGAAAATTATGATATTAAAAAATTTCACAGATTTCGCTCTTCATACGACTATCGAGCGCATTTGAAATGAATTTACGGAATTCGAGAAAATATTGTTTTCGAGATTTTGCCATTTTAATTTTGACAACTGTCACCCGAAATAAAGATCTCGTCAACCAAAAATAATGATCTCGTCAAGACTTACAATTTCTTCCTACACACAAGTAGTCTAGGATTGATTGTTTACGAGATATTTCGGTTTTATTTTTGACAGCTGTCACCCGAAATAAAGATCTCGTCAACCAAAAATAATGATCTCGCCATACATACAAGTATAGTCTAGGATCGATAGTTTCAGTTGTAGTTTTTTTCTCTCACGCAGGTTAAGCTAAAGTTAAGCTAACTTAACCCATAAGCTCAAATTGTAGCTGACTATCCTTTTTTTTTGATATTATACTTCGTACATAACATTTTTACTTGTTTTAGGTTACATACATTGCAGCCAATTTATGCACAAACAAACAATCACATCACATACGTATGTACAGAACAAAACCCAACCCACGAAAACATCCAGCAGCGCAGCGCCATGCCTAAAAACCATAAACAATTACTTTTTCATCGCACAGGCAGATGTTCGAAACACATACTGCCTATCTGTATAACAACAACTGCCCCCCGCCGGGAGGGAAGCTACTGAATAACGCCCTTTGCACAAAAAAAGAAAATAGTTGTCATCACCCGTTCTTTTTTCGAATAATAATAATTGCCAGTGGTATGACCGGTTTTCGTTGTCGTTGGCGGGAATTTAAAATAAGAATTTGGATTTTGTTTGCATTTAGGTATTTTAATTTAAACGTATATTTTAAACGGTTTTCTGTCACTTTTAATTCTAGGCATGTGCTGAGTCTGTTAATAATGTTACCCACAAACAGGTCGAAATATATAAAAGAAAAATTACTCCGTATCAAAATAGTCCTTGGGTATAAAATATTATTGCTATTGCCGAGTGTTAAGTTTCATTTGTTAAAAATAAAAAAAAACTTTTATATATGTATTTGAAATCTATCGCAGCCATTAATTTACTTGAGTATTTTTTCCCGCCACACACGACGTAACTTTTGAGATTGTAATTAAAAGTAAAAAATAGGTCTTTTATAGTCGCACAATCGCGCTTCGCGTTTGTTGCTATCACGTACTATGCAGATGCGAAACTTGTACTATAAAGCACTTATTGTTTGTTGTCATCATTGGAAATGTCACGTAGAGGAAACTATTAATTTTAGTTTTGACATGGCGGCGGCGGGTTTCAATGGTTTTTAGGCAGGGTTATTCTAACTGACACCAAACACTAATGTTGAAGAAAACAGTGTAACTACCTATGTTTGTTTGACGGATGAACTCGAACTACTGAACAGAGTTTAAAAAATAATAATTTCTACAACTAAAATGCTAAGTACCTATGTTTACCGTGAAAAACATGAGTTCTAATTTTTACCACGGGAAAAGTGCTTATTCCCACGGGAAATTTCATAAAGCCGCGGGTTAAAATGCTATCTAATTAAATGTTTTAAACAAATTCGTTTTTTTACTCACTAATCTTCTATTAATTCAGCCCAATCATATTAATTTTCTTGGTCAAGTCATTAATTTATTTAGGTAAAAATAGCCAAATAAGTAAAAACGATAGAATGTAACCTATTATGTCATGTTCAAGTTCAAGTCAACCATCATAAACATAAACAAGTCCTAAGCTAAGACACCAGCCAGTGGTTCATATTTATTTTAAGTAGGACAAAAATTATCTTCCATTTTTATCAAAACCTGTAAAACATTTGAATTTATTGCACAGTGATTCCATTTGACTGCTTATAGTCCAATATAAGTAAAAATAAAACACCTCTTTAATACTTAAAATATATTTTGAAATTGTTCGTCGAGCAATAAACCTGACCTTCAACGATATTGCTCGCCTTTTTGCAGAAAGAAATCAGAAAACATCTTCCGATGCTTAAATCTGCTGAATTACTTATTTACCGTCTAGATTCCGCGGAACTAGAGGCAATTTACGTGCTTTTGCGTACCTTATGACCGCGAAAAAGCAAATAAAGCTATAGCTGCCCTACTCACACTTATAGCTTCTGAACCGAGTTCAATATCCCCGTCGCTGTTATAACTTTTCATGAGGTAGGCGTCTAAGCCCCGCCTTGTAACGTCCCCGGTATAATCCGTCCTTTTCTTGCTTACACAAACTTGTTTTACCGTCCCGCTCACTCTTGAACTATCGATTTTCCCGGTTTGTTTACACGGCCGAATTCCGACGGTGGCAGTTTATATGAGTTGCGGTAATAACACGACTTCTCTTTAAATGGCAGGGTTGTACGTAGCTGTGTTTATGCTTCAGAAAATATATCCTGACTTATACTTTTTCATGTTGGAAAGAAAAAAGCTTGTAAGTTTTATGCTTGGTTAAGTCATTAATCTGTAGGTTAAGTAAACATTTCATGTGCTGTTCAAACATGCGAATTTAATTATCGCTGTAATAACTTGCCGACATTAAATAGTTGCGTTGATAAAATATGTACTCTGTCATATTATTTAAATTACCTATTAAATTTATGAAAATGTGGAATTAATATTGTAGTTAATGAAATAACTTTGGAAGTCCAATTATTTTCGCCAATATTATATAATAAATGAGCATTTATTTTTAAAATTAACATAAATTGAATTCAAATGCTTAGGTAATTCATAAGTTTAATTTACTTGTAAATTAATACCTACATCTATTGGAAAGACAAACATTAAAACGTCTAGATTTTGTTTTGTTATTCGATGAAAATTTTATTTTAAGCCATACTGCCATAATCATGGTGAATTTAGTCACCTAAATCTGATAAATCACTACAAAAAATTCCTAATTCCATTTTGCTTCAGTAACTTAGCATTATTTATTTAAGTATAGGCATTATTAGGCATAGTTTATAGGTTGGAATTGGTTGAAATCAGAGATCAGTCCCACCCGAGTCAACATGAAATTAGTTAAAACATTTCGCCTAAAATGCCAGTTCTTTACTTCGAGTAGTTAAGTTACCTATGTCAAATGAATTTTGAATTTGATACTGGCCAGAAATCGTATCACCAATCAACATTCCATTTTCAAACCACAACTACTCGTATCAATTTGCAACATTAATTTTAGTCCCACAATGCAGCCACGCGCCCATTGTGCCGATAGTAACGCGAGAGGGGCCGCAAAGGAAATATGAAATATACTATACAAAATGAATTGATAAGTGAATAGGAAACCTTATTGAGTAATTACAGTGATTGCAATCTAATTGTGGTGAGTGGGTGTTCGTGGGAATGATACTGTGATGTGATTGGTTGGAATTAGAAGTTCGGAACATGAAATAATAACCGCTGGTAGAGTCATACGCATACTTTCTTTGCCTTAGATTTTAACTCACGGACGTAAAATAAAAGTTAGTTTTTCAATAAATTCAAATAGGAAGTATTGGAAAAAAATATGTTACGTTTTTTCGGACCATTTAAGTACTTGTAGGAACCCAGTTATAGGAAAAAATAAAAACTGTTCTATCTTCACCTAAGTATTTTAAATACTTAAATATTAACGTACTTAAAATAAATCATTTGGACATTGCAAGTTTAGACAATGCATTTATTAAAAGATTAATATTAATGATGCTAGCCTTATAGCAGAACGGTTAAGAGTTTTCCGTACATAAAGCACCTAATAAAATATGATAATAAATTAAATCAATTTCCCTACTCCCACGCCCCATAACCACATCTGGATTATTTGGGCAAACCTGTGGGCATGTGGGGCAAATGCACCATTAGCGGCTCCCCGGGGACTCAGCCCCTGACAGAGGTGCCTGTGTGGTAAATAGCAAAGGTTACAAGCGAAAAGTTGTACTTACACACATCGTGAAATTTGTGCAAAATTTATTTAATAAATTTAACTTCACTTCATATTCAGTTCAGGTCTACATAATTTTATTTATATTTCAGCTCTAGAACCTATGCGCACATTAGATAGGATATGCCTTTTTTCACCTATGAGATCGAAGTACATAATATAGAATAAGGATTTCAAATCGTAGTCAAAACTGAATCAATAATCATGACATAATGAGAATTATGAGAAATTATTACCTACCGCTACGAAGTACAAAAGAATCTCATGATAATCGTGTGATAATTATATGAATATTAAAGACTAGAAACAAACATACAAACGCAAATCTTAATTCCTTTCCTACGCCCCTCACATTATGCGCCCAGTGGGTTCGTAATGAGCGTATCCGGTTACCCGTTGGGAGTCAAACTGATTTGGTCTCTCTCCGTCCTGCAGACATCGGATCCGGACCACTGTGCGACCTAATTGTTCGCGCTCTTTTGAGGATTCGCTTTTTTAATGTGGAATATAAAATGATCATAAATTTAAAAAAAAAAGTATTTTCTTATCGAGGATGCCGAGGATTCCCCGATTCCGATGAAATCCGGTGTCCGAGCCGCCTATTATATTTGTTTGTAACGACCACTGTCTCAAAGAGTCGAGACAACGACCAGGAAAGACCTCTTAACGTGTCCTCCGAAGCACGGAACCTTTTTCTTACAGATAATCGGATGTTTCAGCCTGCATTGTTCTAACAAAAATATCAACTTTGGTTCTTTCCGTGGGAATCGAACCCCAGATTGGCTCAGACCACTAGACCACGTAGGTAATAGGTAGGCAGTAATTTTTTTTTTTCTGTCCCTGGTTTATCGGGCCCTGGGTGTTGTACAGTCGTACAAGGATCTTTTGGCGCGTGGGTGACATTGACAGCACAGATTACCTAGTACACATGTCCGTTAGGTTATGTATACTAGGTAATCTGTGCTGTCAATGTCACCCACGCGCCAAAAGATCCTTGTACGACTATATATTAGACAATATTTAATGAAACTTCATGTATTCTTATAATTATTGTTGGAAAGTAAAACTAAGTTGCTTTCTGTCCTGCAGACATCGGATCCGTACCACTGTGCGACCTAAATTGTTCGCGCTCTTCTGGGGATTCGCTTTTTGAATTTTTCATCATCTTTGATTTTTTTGAATGCGGCATATATAATGGTTATTAATAAAAAAAAACTGATACGAAAAAGTTGATAGGTACCTACTTGAATTAACAATCAGCAATCAGCATGATCCATTTTGTAATTTTCATCCGTGAAGCCAGACTTTCAGTCACTGCTTGATATTTTTATGAAGTAAGAAACCTAAAAACAGTCTATCAAGTTTAGTTAAATTATAATTATAACTTTTGAACAAAAGGGAGAACAGAACTGGATAATTAACAAAGTACCTATTATAAAATTAAATTGAAAACGATGATATTAAACATAAATAGCAACACTGATACCGAAAACCAACATTCGAAATTCGAAATAGAGACATTCCAATTTCGAATTTCAAAAGGTGGATTCCAATGTTTGTAGAACTGTCACATCATACAAAAGCGCGTCTCATACAAATTCTCGTCTGTTGGCATTTCCGATGTTACCTGAATGTTGGCTACATTGTAACGACCGTGTCCGATAACAAATATTCATTTTTTTGAGTTTGGGAACGCGTTAAAAATATTTAAGGCTACTGTTTACATGACTAAGCATTTATTACTAAAATTCCCGTTATTATTGGCAATATTTGCTCTCATACTGGACTGGAAGTGATATAAAATCGTAGAATGTGCCAGCTGCATCTCCTCCCGTACATCATCTTCCTAGCCTTTTTCCCGTATCTCACGGGGTCGGCTACCTAATCTAGGGGATTGAACGAGGGTACTGGTTTTTGGCTAACAACCCTGTCACTATATCGATACACATTTGAATCTAAAATTGCCCTCAATATCTGCTGGACGTGGCGAAAACGCCTTTTACTAGGCATTTTACGCTCTACCTATCCTGCAGGGGATAAAGGCGTGACTTTATGCATGTAGGTATGTACCTATATATGTATCGCTGTAACGAGAAACCAAAACGCACTTTAACTTTAATGTGAAAAAAAACAATTTCAAACTTCTACTAAAATGTCATTCGCTCCCATTCACTCCCCAGTGGTTCTTCCAACTTGGACAAAAAGTGCCGACACCAAACTCCCTTTTGTGGTCACGACAAATGGTTACTCGGGACCTCTAGCAAAAAAAAAAAGTTTCCATTGAAATCGTTAATAGTGTCTTCCGATGCGCGAAATTTGTCACAATGGTAGCCCAGTGGGCAATTATCACGCCCGAAATTAACGTCTTTGTCAAAACATCAGCTTTCAGTTTCAATGGACATGTGGGTTGTAGTGGCGGTGATCTTAATAATAAGGTATGGTCTGGAGCCAAAGAATTGATTTTGAAAACTACGCTTAAGTTCTGAACGTATGAAATTTCGGCTGTAGAGTTGATCAGTATATTCTGGCAACAATACACGGAAATAAAAAACTTCACTACTACACCACAAGATAGAAGTAATCATGCTAGGAAGTGTCGTTGACACCGTAAAAACATTGAGACTGGTAAAAATCGAAGATCCATCCCGTGATAAAAAAGTCTCAATTTTATATTTCGAACACTTCGTCATTGACACCCAGTGCTGCCAACTGAGCAAACAGAACGAGCAATTACACGCGAGGGCGCGAAATTGTTTGTTTTGCCGCGGAACGCACAATGCGCCATGTTTGCTCCCAGATATTATTTATGGCATCGCGTTTATTGCGTTGACAAATAGATTTCTGGCGTTATTGACACGGGGGGACTGCGCTTTTGGAAGCGATGAAAGCCAAAGACATGGATGATTTGTTATTTTGTGTGTGTGTAAAAAGTGGCGGATTTGGGAGTAAAGAATTATGGTCAGGATTAAAGGACAATGGGCAGAATGGATCTAAATTGGCACCCGTTGTGACAACTAGCAAAATCTCTACTGCTATCAAATACTATACGTATATATTCAGTTTTGAAATAAATACCAGAAGCAGCAAAACATGTAGCTTTCCTTGTATTATTAACACAGTTTTACTTACAATTTTACTTTCTGGGAGGTGAATTTAAAGACATCCTAATTGTTCGGAAAACCGCTGACGCGAAAGTACTTCAATCTCACCGACTATGCTCACAAAAAAACTCTGGGTTCGTTATACAATTGAACACCTTTTGGATGTTTTTGCCGCCAAAAACGCAAAATTTCAGAGATTTTCAGATACTTTTATTTAGATTTGTACTTTAAAGCAACTTTAATAAAGGTTAAACTTTAACGTGAGCAAAGTTTTGGATTTAAAATGACAGATCTTTATCCGTGGACTTTGGGATAATCTTTTGTTGACAGATTACAAGTGCGTTAAGGGAACTACAGCTTTTGGTTTCTTTCTACAGTTTTTGGTTTCTGGGAATGAAGGTTCTATATAGGACAAGCCGAAATCCTTTCACTTTTTTGTGAAAGGAGAAATCGTTTCTAAGTATTTTTTAATTCATTATTTTTCAAAAAAAATCTAGTTTGAACTAAGTACTCTGCAGACGATAGATGCACTGAGGTTTCACACTTTTGGGTGTATGACGTTTTGGTTGCTATCTTTTTAGTGTTTTTAGCAGATGACTTAATACAGATCAAAGATTTTGGAATTTTCTTTTTAGTACACGCACAATAAGTTCAAAGCATTCGTTGCGTATCATATCGTACAAAACCATTCCATCTCACATGTCATCACTTTGATACAGCTCGTCAATTTTTTGCCTACACAAAGGAACGATCATAGCCCCCTCAATTTGGCAAAGGTACCTCAGGTAACAGCCAGAGAAAAAAGGAAAAAAAATAAACGTGACAAAATGTCGGTAAACATGTACCTACACGTACCTTTGCCAAAAAAAGTGCTATAGAATTTTGCAATTCGAATCCTCAGGTCGTGACGAATGGTACGCATTCTCATTCATTCACATTTCAAATTTGGAAGGCGTTCCACGTGTTTGACTTTTATATTTTTTTCCGAATCTGCAATAGTGCAGAAAATATGTCTATTCAGCCTGAACAGAAAATACTTTATGATTATTGCAAAAAACGCAATTGATATTGCTTATTGCGATGATTTGCGTTTAATTGTATGGAGAATTGTAAAGTATAGAAATATGAGGCGTAGATAATTGGCGCTCGATTTCTTAAGTACACATTGATTTGCAAGAGATATAATTCCGTTTTTTATTGACTCTGTATTTCCAACTGAGAGGCATTTCTTATGGCTATTGGTTCTGCAATAAGTTATCTGTATAAATTAATTAGGCGTTTTGTCCTTTTTTATTGCCAATCAGTTCGTTGATATTCAATCCATATCTACCTACTTGTAAGTACCCAAGGCCTGTATTTATAATCAACACTTGAGACTGACAACGAGTTTGAGTTCGTATAAGAAATGTCATTTGAGTACAAAATGGCCTGTCAAATCCATACTTAATATTGCTCTCAATCTTGAGATAGCTTTATAAATACGAGCCTAAGTGTCTCCGAGTGCGTAGACTGTAAACTTTATGACAATATTATAGGTTTATCTAGAAAAGTTGTGACTTGCGACTCTGGCAGTAGTAACCGGTATCGGTAAATGTCCTCCATAATGTAATATTGGCCCACTGTGCACTGAACGCTCATCAACCAACTTTTTAATTAACTTTTCATTGATACAACTTTTTTTTTTTTTTTTACGACAATGATCTGAAGGTTTTGGTAGACCTTTAAATGCCCTAGCCGTTGGCACTTGGTAGGTTCACTCAGCGATTGTCTCCCTCTCTCCGGTCCCGACAAATTTTTGACAACAGGTAGACACAATATTTTAACATAATATTTTCAGTTCTTCTTCTTGTCGTATCGATCGTAAAGGCTTATATTAATTTCGAACAGTACCTACTCTGCCAAACGCACAAAATATCACTTACAAACTAATTTTGACTGCGGTTATTTTTTTCTTAAATAGCACTATGGGCCGTATTTATAAAGCGATCTCAAGATTGAGAGCAATATTAAGTGTGGATTTGACAGGCCGTTTTGTACTGAACTGACATTTCTGATACAAACTCAAACTCGCTGTCACTCTTGAGAGCTGATTATAAATACGGGCCTATGAATACAAAAAACATACCTAAGGTTCATCATGACTTACTCAACATTTTTTCTCCCAGCGCCTGAAACACGAAGACTTACCTAACCGTTTCTTGTTCCAGCCGCCCCGAAAATGTCCCTTACGGCGGATTCAAGCATCACCCGTTCGGCATAAGACCCGCGCAGCATGCAGGGGCGGCGGCGCGGCTCGCGGTGACTCACAACATGGCGCTGCTGACCAACTCCGCCACCGCCACCGGGCCCACCGCCACCGGGCCCACACAGGTAAGGTCCTCATAGTCCCAAAAAAAACGCTACGGGCCCTGTAGTACGGGGCCCACAAAAGTACATCTCCTTTTAAATTTAGAACACTGCAGGACTGCTTTAAGAATATCTACTTTTAAATATAGAACACTGCAGAACTGATTCATGTAAAACTGCTTTCAAATTAAGAACTTCACAGGACTGATACAAATAAACCTATACTTTCAAATTCAGAACGCCGCAGGACTGATTCAGGTAAATCTACTATCTAAAGAACGCCGCAGGATTGATGCAGTCAAATTCATTGTCTCATCTAGCAAACGAACGTTCCACACTTTGCCTAAAATTGATCTCTATTCGAGTACTTGTCTGCTTGCTGCCTATCATAAATCACTAAAGATGTTTTTTCTCTCCCCAGGCCCACCACTCAACGACACCCCTCCATCACTACTTCCACTACCTGAAGCAGCCCTCGCCGCTGGCCCAGAACCCATACGCGCATCACTCCAGCGCGCACCACATGGGGATGGGCCCAGGGCCTTTAGGAGGCTTAGGCCCCTTTGGCCTGACACACCACGGGTTAGAAGCTGTTGGGTTTCCTCAAGGTCAGTTCTTGCCATTATCTTTTAATACAGAAGTTGTCTAATTAGGTTCAAACTCTGATTTCGCGTGCGTAACCTTTGGATCGCGCCATAGTTTTCTTTTTACAAGATCAACATCCGCGTATGCAGGATTTATTTTTTGAACATTAGACGGCTTGATTACTAGCTAGAAAATATCTTAGTTCACTGTCAATCATCATCATTTACGTAGCCATTAAAAACGTTTTATGAAATCGTTTATCCTATGATCAATCTACATATTTAACAAGAAAAGTTGGTTTTTCATGTATCAAGGACTCAAGTTAGAGTACCGCGTCCAAATGTATAATTCAACCGTCGAATTCAACATTAAAATTCTATTTCCAAATTTCGAACTCTACTACCAACATTACATTTTCCCAACACAATGCCGCCAACCTGCCAGCCTCTACATCAAAACAACAGCCGCCGAAAAGCATTGCATAATTTACGTACAAGACGACATCCTTGGAAATAATCAAAACAGCTCGGGCCCCCTCTATAAGCCGCTTATAACCCCCCTTCTCCGTCCTCCCCGGACGTAACCTTCCCCTCACCCCCCTCTGGGACCCTGCCAATGTTGCTACCCTAAATGTAGCGGAAGCTCTGCTTGTTAGTTGCCTTAATTAGTACCAAACTTGAGTTTTCATGTTTGTTTCGTTATGTTGGTAACTAGCAACTGCTACCGGCCTATATGGTTGTATTCTATTTTTAAATCAAATCGTTTTCTTTTAGTTACAGACTAAACATGTTTTTCAAACTGTAACCAAGTTTAAGCTTTTAAATAGATTTTTAAAATCTGGAATTTAAACAGTTATAGTGAATATACCTAGCAATAGAAAACACATTTCACTATTCATCAGCTCAACAAAAACTATTTTATACC
>JARACY010003824.1:0-30486 GCA_029255725.1 Scrobipalpa atriplicella | reverse complement strand
ACTGTTATATTTTTCAAAATTTTCTGTTACAGCAATAATCTATTTATTTGGAAAATTTTATTTATTTAAGAAAATCTTTCTTTAGAGTTGATTTTGGGACCGTTCAAAAATTCGAGAATATTTATTAAAAAGGCTTTATAAAAAAATTCGTTTGCACGTGTTTTAATCTTTGCTCTTCATCACCCACGCAAATCCTGATTTCTTTTAAAAAACCGTAGCTGCATTGCTGATATTTAAGTAACAAATCCTAAAACACTGGCGGTAAATTAAAACGCTTCAAATGAAAAAAGAGAAAATTTAAAAAGTTTCCTTGTTTCATTTCACTCTGCGTTCCATTTCGCGCTATCTACTGAATAAACCGTAGAATATACCTACACTTTGTATGCAGCGGTTGCAGTGCTGGATGAATGCAGGTTTTATATTCTTTTTGAACGTTACCCTCATTCATATTATTTGTGGCCAGACCTATTCGGCCCAAGTTTATTTTTCTGAAGCAAAAGGCTGAATAAACAGACCGTCATTGATTACATATCAGCCAACACACCGGTTTAAAAAACTTATACAAACATCATCAAATGTTGATTTGAAAATAAATTTTGTAGCCGGAAATGTCGGTTAGTAAGTATTTCAATATATTTTTACTCCGCGTAATTATGATATCAAGATGTTTTGCACCTTTTGCTACTTTGCTAAGAAATGGCAAGTGTATAGACAAAAAAAAACGTATATTTTGATGATTTGATGGCCCTATCCCAGGACTTTCAATCTTCGTCCCTCATTGTGTAGTGAATCAAATTTCCATAGGCTATTTCGATAAAAGCGCGATCGCTTTCAGCCTATGAATAGTAATTAAATTGCCAAATTTGAGACGACAGTCATCGACGCGACGTAATGGATAAAAGAAATAAAAAACTCTGGTTAAAATATGTTATTTCAACCATAAACAGGGTAAAGATTTATAACAGTTCAGAGCAAGTTGGAAAAGTAGTTTGTTTGGCAAACAAATTAGCCAGCTTGTACTGGCTTAACCCACGTTTTAAACTGCCACCAACTTTTACTCTACATTTTGATTCTGTACCAACTGTATCTGCACCAGCCCCCTGTCAAACTGTATGGAAGTTTGACAGATAGATGCGATGTATTCGTTATTGCTTAGGTTATTGTGCACCTGCATGATACGGGTGCTGGACTCTAATGTAATCCATTGATTAAGTATAATTTAGCTTTTACCTATAGAGCAAATGCTATAATAAGAATAATTAACCCTAATGTGGTTTGTTCGTTGTGTCTGAGTCTTTTATACATAGGTATTCCCTTTCGGAGATAGTAAGAGGCAATAAAAAAGAAATACAAACATAGGTACCAGATACGCGCGAAAAAACATAACTCTTTCTTGACAGTCGGGTAGAGATATCAAAGACTAATTGGAATCTGTGCAAATGAAAAAAAGAGCTCTGAAGTTGCGGTAATTAAACTCTAGAATTTTTCCAACTCCAATGTTATAAAACTGTCTAACAGCTTAATTGGACAGTTTTATATAAATTCATTCTAGATTTCTTTGCCTGCTGGAAACGACTAGAATTTATTTTTCATCAAAACGTTGGATACTTTCTTATTCCATACAGTATTTTTTATTTTGCTGACTTTTATAAGTTGTTCTCATAGTTAATGGGTGAATTTGAGAAGCAGTTTTTTTTTATTTTGCCTATTATTAGGTACAATGTCCTGTCCTGTAATGTCGAAGTTTTATTACCACTAGCCTGACTCTTGAATAAATAGGCCGATTGTTGATGCAATTTGTAGGATAATAAAGCCAGATCCTACATATTTGAGTACATTGTCAAAAATCAGCTTATGTCAAAAGTATAAGTACTTAAAAGATATATGGGACAGATATTTTTTTTTTTAAATATGCGTTCATTTCTATATTCTGAAGGAAATTCATCGGAAACCATTGTATTTTTATCGAGTTTATATGATTTTGGATATTTAATGGGAGGTCGTTAAATATGATTGAAAGGTAGGAAATACAAACATAGGTACCTAACAGCGATTTCACGCATCAATAAATTCCCCAATAAAGTGAGATTACCTTTGCACCCAGTCGTAACATCTTACCCTTTTATTTATTGTGATTTTAACAACTTAACGTATTAAAAAAATGCCTATTTTTGTTTCCAGGTACTTAAACAGTTTGTTGGTGGCGCTGTGGTGGGTATGCTCTAGCTTCTAGCTTAAAAGTAATAAAACTTTTTTTTACCTCGCACCGTGAAGAATATTATTTTGAAGTCAATCTGAACTCAATTTGCCTTCTACAAGTTGTTATTTTTAAGCAAGGTCCTGGATCGTGCTTAACTTGGAAAAGGTTTTCAAATTGTTGAAATTATTGTTTTTCGGCGTTTGTAGCTATTCTGTAGGGAGATACTTCTAATAAACAATAGTATTTAGCTCTTTAAAACAAAGTCTAAAGTGAACTGAAGTGAAGTCAGAAGAGATGTCTCGAGATGTTCAGTCATATCTTCTAAACTATAAGTTCAAAAATTTTGAAAAATTAAAACAGGTGTAGTATAAAGTTATTTATTTTTTATTTCCTGAAATAATTTTCTTAAGAATGTTGTTTAGTTTAGTTGATTGAGTAAATCCTGTAAGCTTACGGGAGGCTGTCCCTTACACCTGATATCAAATACCAATGCACAACAGCCGCACTATAACGTCCCCATAATTCAATCACTGTTTGTTTCCACCAGCTTTACGTCCAATACTGAATGAATATTCATTATAGGCAGTTTCAATTAATATACCCAAGCCCCAATCAGATTTTTATCAAACCAATTTTGAGGTAAAGAGGAAATTCTGATACGAAACAAAAGTTTGAAATCTACGCAAAAAGGTGTAACAAAAAGGATAAAATAAAAAGTCGGTAACAGAAAAATGTTGGGGCTGAAAATGGTCCCAATAACCATTTGTAGAACACATACGGGGTAATGTAGGTAAATGGTAGTACTTAGGCCTCGATTTGGGAGCATTTTGCATCTTATTAGCAGTTCTCATGTTTGCGACGTTTATATTTCACCGTAATGATTCTTGAAAATACAGGTATTTTTTTGGTAGCGAAAAATGTATGTGCTTAATCATCTCTGTAATTATTTGTTCACATTTGTGGAATTTAAGGCTCGAATTTATAAAGCGATCTCAAGATTGAGAGCAATATTGAGTGCGGATTTGACAGGTAATTTTGTACCGGAATGACATTTCTGATACGAACTCAAACTCGCTGTCACTCTTGAGAGCTGATTATAAATACGGGCCTAAGTAATCCATCAATTATCTGTAAAAATCATGTTGTTATTGTAATCAAAATTGAACTGAGTGTAAAAAATAACAGATGGATTATGTGAAAGAACAGATAAAAGAAAAATGATGTTATGTTGATATGGTGAGTGATAGCGATGAACAAAAGAAACACACATTCGACCAATCCCAAATAAATAAGGACAAGGACAGCTGCAAGATATTAAAGATACAGTAAACCTGCGCAACCACGTGGCGACGAAGCTATAGCGAAACTATTTTATATAAGAATGGGTTTTCTGCACCGGGAGGGGCTGCATATAAGTAAATTAGGTATGCATGAAAATGCACCAGCTACTTTTAACCTCGGTAAATCTATAGGTACATATTCTTTATTTTTTAGGTGCTCCGGTTGAAAACAAAATAAACCACTATACCTACAGTAAAATTTAAAAGGACTTTCAAAAAATTTAATTTGTAAGTATAGTGAAAAAGACTGGGCTCCATCTTCGTGTGTGACTTTATATAAACAGGATGTAAAAATAAAATATCACCCTGTTTGTACTCCGCACAAATATATAGGTCAAAGAAACTGTAGATAGCGTTCGTTTAGCATACACTTGCACAAGCTTTTGCTACAATGTTCATTCAGTATCCGAAGACATTACTATGAAAAAAACTTTCAATCAAAGAACCAAATGTTGATTTAAAACAGAAGTATCTACCAATCCCTTGGCTACTATCCAGCCAGCATCGTATCATGGTGTTTACCGCATATCATTTGTTTATTCAGATTGCTATCTGACAGAACTCACGCGCAACTCGCACGGTCATTGATGTAGCCCTGTAAACGCTTTTATGTTTTTGAAGACTGTACATTCCATTTTCAAACCGTAGCCATATGTTTCATTAGATAATTAACGGAACGGAAGTGTGCTATCTAACACTACCTTCACACAGGTTGTTTTACTTATTTTCTATTTGCAATGGGTTAGCTTACCTTAGATGCTAAGCACCCACAAATTACAATACCTATCTAGGTACAATTTCAAAAATCACAAATGGTAAAAGTACAAGTAGGTAGGTAGATAAAACGCCTTACTTCAATACACAAGCAAAAATCATGCAAATGCGTTTGAAGAAAATATAGAGACAGATATAAACCCCTATTTTTTCGCATTCATTTAAAAAAATAACACAACGCAGGTGAAATCGGGTAAGAAGAGCTAGCTTTCCTAAACCGTGCCGAAACATAATAATAAGGGTGATGTAATAGTTATGACGTCACACCGACGCCCCCGAGTAATGTGAGCTGTTTGCGTTAGACTCGGATGGGCGAAAAAATACTGAATTAACGAAGGCCAGGCTTAAGCTATCCGGTGTTCACGACTGTATTACGTTTAATGAGAATTTATATATAATATTCTACGTACAAATAAGGGTATCGTTCGGCGGTGGATCCTTCGGCGGCCGAAACTTCGGTCGTATACAACACACCAATGAAATCCAGTCAACCATTCACCTAACAGTCCGCTTTAAGCGGTGTCAATGTTGATCAATAATATGGCAATATACAAGGTTTAATCGAACCTTCCGCAGGTGTGTATTAGGCAATGCAAAAAGCATTGAAAGCGTGTTGAACGGAGCCTTTGGCGTCAAACGTTCCCTCCCCTAAGTAAGTTAAGTACGAATAATGAGTTTACTCTAGATGCACATTGCTGACCGTCAACAATTTTACTGTCACGACGTCATAGGAACAGTTTTCGTTGAGTTGTATAACATAAGAATATGCACTCCAAGATAGTATTACGAATTCAAAAACTACAACTAGGTACATTGTTGTAGGAAAACATTGAAAACATACCGTGATATGACTAACTTTGTAGCTTGATGCTTTTCCCAATAACTTTTCCCGATCCGTAAATATCCATTGTATGATAAGCACTTCGGCTAACTTCTTCTGACTGAGAGTTCTCTCGCGTGTCGGTAACGAGGGAATTCTGATGGCAGATAAGACTAAGAATATCCAGGCGAAAACGATAAGGTACCCTGCAGAATAGGTTTATATTTTTCGCAGATTAGGCAATTGACGCATTTCAAGTTTAACTGGTTTAGATGATCAACTTGATAATGAGACCTATGCGTATAGGTATTTAGCTTTAATTTATCTAGATATGCTAAGTTTGGTAGCTTTTTAACTAAATAGAGTCAGTTCTCCAAATCAAAGAATCGTGAGTTAAAATAAAGGGCACTGGACTAAATTGTATTCCGAAGTGGTCGCTAATATAATAGCACATTTTAGTGTGTAGGATAAACCCTCTTAAGGCAAAAATCACATAATTATCTACTTAATATGTGACCCTGTACGTACCCTCCCCAGATAGGGGGTTAACAAATCGACCTCTGATTCACCGTGTTATTAGGAAAGGAGTCGTAATGACCGGATTTCCTTGACGGTAGATTGATGATGTGTTAATTGCAGGAACATACAGGGTGATACAAAAAGGCTGATTTCTAAAATAAACACCCTTATGGAGTAGACAGGGCGTTAAAACACCTAGTAAAAAGTGTCTTCGCCACTATGACAAAACATTGAGGGCAATTCTAGATTGTAATTTCTATCGCTATTCGCAGGTTGTCAGCCTATCGCCTAATAAATTACAATACACTTACAATACCTTCGAATTTCTTTTGCTGACTTCTACAACATACGCCTGAGAGGCAGCTGGAACACTCTTCTATGTTTTTCTATGGTTCCCAGTTGCATGGAAGAAATAAATTACCTAATTATAAATCGAACTTATAAATAACTTGCGATATAATTTGTAAGTGTATACAAATAATTTTTTTTTTAACACGTGAAAGTTATGTGTATGATCATTAAAAAGTTTGTCAATTACAAATATTACTTATTCCAAACTGTATTCATTATCGATATTCTAATAATCCATATGGAGTCCAAATTCTAATAACATCTTAACTGCCAGACGTGTCTATTAAAGTAAGAGCGTATAACAATTTGTTTCTCATTTTGATAAACTTCGCTCATTAAAATCGGAGAAGTTATCGATAAAACATTTACTGTTTGTCGTTCAATCGTGTTTAGATATTTCGATAAAGTTTTAACAAAGTTACGGTGCGCGTCCATGAGAAAGGCCCAAGAATAGAAAAACAATAGAAATCTTTACCAAAAATGGGGTAAAATATTTTGTGTTATACTGATGTGTTTAAAATCTGAAATTTTAAGCTGTACTGTACCTAAAAATCACAAAGAACGTCTTAGCTTGAACATTTAAACAAACTTACTTGGAAACTTTAAAGAAATATCCTACAGACTGAACATAAGTTAGAACTTTAAAAAGTACGTGATAAGTTTATTTTTGAGAGTTTCATTCTCTTCCGAGAAAATTAAACCAGTCATTGTGAGTTATGCTATCAAACTGAAATTAGCATTTTTCATTTGAATTGCAAAATTTCGCAGTAAGACTAGCTCTTTACATGCTTTGCATGTGCTAGTTGCCAAAAAAAATTGCCGACCGAACTTTAGGGTGTGAACCTACCTATGAAACTGAACAACTTTTCCCAAGAAACATAGGTCAAAATATGTAAAGTAAAATTGGCACTCCCATACAAATGGTGTCAGCGACTCCAGTCATTTTGTATTGGATGTCCATGCAAGTAACTGAAACCAAAGAAATTCTCACGGCAAGTCCTTCTCCTCGTGTTTCAGTATAACAACAACTGATGTGTTAACTTTGCGCCAAACAACAGTTCTACCACAAGTTATGTTTGGAAGGTAAGTTCCGGGGTTTGGGTAGGGTTGCCTGTTGCCGACCGCCGGATTAAGTCTGATCATTTCCGGGTTTAACCGGGACAAGTCCGACCAAATTTGCTGTCGTTTATTATGCCTAAAATATTTTTAAATTAGGTACTTAATTTTGAAAGATACTTTTTGTTAAGAAATGAATAACCGCGGCAAATCATTTAGGTAGTTTTGGTTAAATAATTATTATAGAGCTAATTAAACATTGATTTATTTTTGAAAGTTGATCAGATTGTCCAGCTCGATTGATGCGTACGAAGCTTAGTAGGTCTACGTAGGTTTTGATTGTTTTTTTTTTATTTTTATTCATTTCAGTCCAGTTTTTAAACCCAAAAGTCTTGACAACTTGACTGGCGCAGAACATTTTGAAACTTTAAGGTCTGATAACCCTGGTTCTGGAGAGTTTGGACTTCTCGTAATTTCTATTTTGAGTTAGCAACAGCTGCAGATGTTGCACAGTAATTTTATTCTCCTTTAACCGTGGCCTCAACCGGTTAAGCCGTTGTTCATAGTAAATACTACACGAGGCATAAAAAAAATAGAAAAATTGATGGTATTAAGATTTTTTCTTATACTGGGTGTAAGGGACGGTCCCGAGAACTAGTAGTATTCCCAAAATCAAAGCTTAGTTAGTATCGTTTATTTTATTATCATCACAATCACTTGTTTACATTCTAAACATATTCTCTCTCTAAAAATTTGCGTACTTAACTTTGTGTCTAAAGTATCAGCTAATCGTCTGCGAGAACTTGATGTGATTTATTCATGCGACAAGACTCAGAGTGAACAAAAATAAGCTTTCTCTAATTGTGCTGATGGCTCTGAAAAGAATAACATTCCCAAATGAAATCAGGCTTTTAAGTACTTATATATTAACTGTCAGCGATTCCTTGTCAGGATAACTATTTATTGTAGAGGACCACAAATTAACTGAAAGAGATACCTTCATGAAGCTAAGTTCAACTATAAAAATTAGGTCTATTTAATCGAGGTATCGTAAAAATTCTCTAGATCTAAATGTTATGTGGTGATTGCTATAACATTTCATTGATTTACATTAAGAGATTGTTAGCCAAATCTATTTACCTAACAAAATAATGAAGTACTAACCAATATAACATTAAATCAGGGCTTCGCAGAAATTATATTGCTGACGCATGTGCTATTCTGAAGCAAAATTAGCACTACTCTTTATGCATCTATCAATCATAGAATTCATCCCTTTCATCTCGCTGAATGCCACTCAACTGATGAACCTAGTAGTGATAATTAGCAGAATATCACGTTTCATGGTAACGCATGCGTCTGTGTTCCCAGAATTGAATCCAAAACAAATTTCGTAGAATCAAACCACGACTGCTAGTTTTTGTCATTCATGTTTAGAAGAAATTTTAAAAAAAATTGTTTCCCAGTAAATTAATTATCTTCTCACCATTTACCTACAACTGTCTTTATTTTCAGTCTGTGTAACTTTGTTATTCCAGCCATTCTCACTCTAGGTTATAAATTATCCAGAACAAACTAGTAAGAACTGTTATACTTCTTCATTACCTCCGAGTAAGGTATGGGCAGCAATTTGAGAGGTAAAAATTAGTATGCTTTTCTCAAAACTCCCATTCAAAGAAGAAAAATGTAACTATTATAGATGAATCATTCTTAAGTGAAACTACATAATAATACATGTTCAGTTCATTTAATTTCGATTCAATTCAATTCTGTTATTTTCATTTATAATAATGTTATTATTCCCTTAGACAATACAAAATTCGAGAGAAATTATATTAATTCAAGGCAGGTCTACAATGAACCAAGTATCAACAAACCAAAAATATCCAATCAAAACGGTTACCTTTTCAATCAATCTGATAAAATTCAGTCAAGTGAGAAATACTTCCCAATTAGGAATCTATTTAATCAATGTTCCGAGTCCAGTGGGATAGAGTTTACCGGATTGTCGTTTAACAAGGATTTAATCGAGATACGTTCATTAAAATTACTTTGTTCAATCGACTATCGATAAATTTTGACTGTTTGGGTGGTTGAAGGTCCAACATAATCTTTGTTTTACTAAATTCAAATATAGGGTGTAAAAATAAAGTACAGCGTTCCTTTAAACTTTAAACCACATGTTCTACTGATGATACCAATCAACTTTCCCAAAGCAGAAAAAAATTATTCGAAAATAAAATGTCTTTTCCATACAAATATGCTCTCCGGGATCTGCAGTTTTGTATGGACAAGGCAAAATTTTATATCAAGCTAAAAATTTTGAAAGTTGTTTGGTATCATCAGTAGAACATGTGGTTTAAAGGAACGCAGTACTTTTTTTTACACCCTGTATAGTAGAGTGTGCAGAAAATCTCGGTAATCTTGTGTCGCTGTCTGTACACAACCACGAAAAATATTGCATTTCATGATTAGTTTAAAAAAAACTCTTTTAAACACTAGTTTTGCAATTTGCTTGACTAACGTAAAACCCAAAGATTTTGCTGTTATTTTTAACGCCTAATGGCAGGAGACACGCTTAAATTAGTCGAGTTTACTCACGAAAGTCAATTTCATTAAGTACATTTTAGGATTACTGTCTTTATTTAAGTATTATGGTATGTTTACAGGGGGAGTAAATAATAAAAGCGTTTTCTATGCGAATATTGTTAGTCGTTAGGTAATTGAAATCGTAGCATAGATATCATAAATGATTTTTTCTTAAAAAGATAGTATAGCATAGTTATCCCTAATGGGCAATGGCTACAGTTTTAATGCGGTAAAATAAATGTTTCTCCGGGAACACTCATTAAGCCGCGGTTGAAATTGAAACCACAGAGCGGGGAAGGTTTCATACATGACATTCACGATATCATCAGCTTTTTTCTTTTCTTCTTAATAATTTATTTTCACTTTGTTATTTATAAACCACTGCAGCTGATATGATTGAAAACAGTATGGTGAAAACACAAATTCAAAGAAAAAGTGAGCAAAACATGGCAGCTGATTTTACATAAAGACGATGTGAGGAGGCAAAATCATATTAGGCATTCTGCTGATGCCCGACTTTATACCATGCTTACATTCTACTGTTTTATCTTGTGTTTGTTTCCAAAAGGTTTCATAAATAATTTTTCTTCAGTAAAAGAGTAAGTAAAGGTTATGTTTTTGAATTATTTTGTATTCAGAAACAATTCCCGGGTTAATTTAATTTCTAGATTTAAACCAGCAGCAAGTCAAAACGTACTTAAAAACTAGTGATAAACAACAGTTAGTTTACTGTTTCTGGTCTCTTTTGTTTAATCACGTGCTACAAATAAATTGTTTTCAACTATTCCATTTCTGTGGCGCATGAAATTAGGCACGTCGCATTATTGACCCAGCCTAAAGTAATTATGGAAATTACTATTGATTTGTTAATCTAGTTAGATAATTTGCGTGCATATTAATTTAATTAGAATTCGGTAGTGATGGTTTGGAAACAAATTTTGCTGTGAACGCAAACAAAATACCTACGTATGGGATGGAATGGGTGCCCATTATATCTCGGGGGCACGAGACGTCAGTTGGTATTCCATCCTTACGTTGTGTACCTACGTACCAAATATTCGCACGAAGCGCTTCGCTTCAAATTTTTTAACGGCTAAGAGGCACCGTAGAACTCCCTGCCTGCGGATCTGTTTCCGGAACGTTACAACCTGGGCCTTTTCAAAGCAAGTGTGAATATCTAGGCAAACAAGCTCTATCAACACTTTCAATCAGGTGAGATGGCGAAAAAATGGTTTGCCTTTCTCTCTTAAAAAAGTTGTTGAAATTGTTTTTATGATCTCTTGACAGCAAATAGTCGATGATTTAGCAAGCTTACTCAAAGACCGCAGGATACACCATACTTTAAACTTTGTTTTAAAATAATAGTAGTCTCTAAGACCTGGTATATCAATTTGAGAATGCGATTACAATCACCTAATGAGCGAATCCATCGGTAATTCCCAAAAGGGTAGAGTTAGTAACACACAGAACAAGTTGTGGTGTGAAATGCTCTCGTGCATTGGGATACAATTAGTGCTTGTCTTTAGGTTATGTTGATTAGATCGTGAATCATATTCAATATTCGATTAGTTCCCCCGTTCCAAATATCCCCCCCCGATTATTTCCGCTCAAGTCTGTGGTCCAAGAAACAGCAGTCCCAAGTGTTAGATGCCTAAGGCATTAACGCCACGTCTGACAAAATATTAAGATCAATTTTAGATTCAAAATAAACATAGGTACTACTCGTATTATATACTCGTATAGGTATATTGAAGTACCTATTTAATGTTTTCCAGAGCTTTCATTTTGCACTTAATTTTTTACTTGGGAAATGACTTTTCCATTGTTAAAATTAATGTTTTACACATGACCAACAAAATGCTAAGTAGGTATTTTGTTAACGTGGTTAAAATCTGTTTTGGAACAGTCAAAAACAATTTTGAAACACGCGAGATCCAGACTCGAGCACGAGTTCCCAAACAAAGTGGAAAACTGAGTGGAAATAACGCACAAAATGTTTTTCTCAAATTGCTAACTTTATTCCAGATGGCGGGTCTTATTCCATTCTACTCGTAGCTCGTAGTTCCTAATGCATCCAAAAATTATAAACAGTGAGATAATGGCTTTTCTGTTTAAGTAGTTGTGCAACAAAGAGTGCCCTCTTTTCTTTATGCCTTTTATAATTGTAGGATCTGTAGGAACGGAATGACCGACACAAAGAAGAATAAAATCATAATGTTATTTACATGCCCTTATTATTATTGACATGTAAATTGGATAGCCGAAAGTATAGATCATCTTACTCATTCATAAGTCAATCAGGTTGTCGGCCTGCAACGGTGCCGGTGGGTATCAAACCTACGTCCTCCAGATTAAAACCCAACGCCCAGACCACCGGACCGCGAAAACTGTTTTTGCAGTATAATAAATACTTGTCGTATAAACTATTAGAGGCGTGACAGTGTGACAGGGTATTTATTTATCCTATTCTGGCTTGCTGCCAACATAGTGATAGATTGGTTTAATTACCTCGTCGACAATATGCGGTGGTCCCTTGACACCTTACAAATTAGACTGATATCTAGGAACTCCTTCAAGGAATTTATTGACTATATATATTAACATTAATAGAGGACGAAAATTTTGCTACAATACTTGTAAGTTACTCCTGCATATTATCTAATCTAAATTAATAATTAACGCTGATTTGTTCAATTTCCAGAAACTTTTATCTAACTTTCAACCGCTTTATTTTGCAGGTTTTACAGTTCCAGCTGGTTAATTACGATTTTGGCTAAGCTAGAGCGAGAAACATAAACTATTTAAATAATGATATTTGGCATTTTCGTATTATTCGTTGTGATTTGGAGTAGACCATGCAATGCTTAGAGCAACACGGCCTTCCGCTGGGCGAGCGGAAGGCCGTGTTGCTCTAAGATGCAATGTATTCAAATTCAAACTGTGTTTTCAGTCCAATATAGAATTAGAATTAATTCTTGGTAATTCTAGTATAATATATTCTGTCGTTCAAATGGCTGTAGTAGTTCTGAACGACTTAATTTCGCAGCCAACCACCTTGTTAAATACACGTGGGTGTAGTTAGTTCTCAGTTAGTGTTTCTATTGTGGTATATTTGGCACACGAAACTTGTACAATAAAACAATTTTGGATATTCAAGGAAATAGAGTTGAGTTTTTAGGATTCAAATTAAGTAAATCAGTTAGGTATATATATTAGAAAATTTACTTCGACGATTGCAAAGGCAACTCGCGTCGTTCTTTCATGAGCTTGGAGTATGATCGTAGATGTTATTGGCAAATCAGTCAGGTAGGTATATTTGAAAATGGGGAATTATAGGTCATAAAAAAGAATAAACTTAGAACACAACAACATTTTTTTTTTTTTAATTTTTCAATATCGATATGTACCTCCTAATTCCCATTTCTTTATGTAAGTTTCTTTTAGTTTCAGTTTTTTTTTTTCTTATTTTACCTGAGTGCACCCGCATCAATCCCTCTCTGTTATCCCTATGGTTGGCCGGTAGAGAATGCCGCGTGGCATTAGGCCCGCCTTTTGTACATTGTGCAATAAAGTTTTTATAAATATAAATAAACATTAAAACGTCGGCTTATAAAAAATACCTAGAAGTTAGCAGCAAAAATAACTTTACTTTTGTGCGCTAAGTAGATGGAACACAGAGATAAACTTACTTTTTTTGCTGAAAGTCCGGCTGATCCTCTCTTTATTTAGGAGTCCTTAAGTAGGAAGCATTAAATCAGACTTTTTGACTAAATAAACTGAAATCAAGAATTTGCACGATAAATTATGTAATGTGTAGTTAGAATCGAATAACTCTACGAGTAATAATCTACCATATCAGTCGTAATAGGGTATTCAGTTATTTATTCGTAAATCTTAAAATATTTTACATGTCAAATTGCGACTTAATAAATCCCAGGAATGGGCTGTTGCGTTTTAATAAAATATTTGTAGGTAATAGAAATGCGGTATATGGAATGGTATTATAATTCGCATTAAGGTATATTTTTCGGAATTAATATAATTTTTTTACTATTGCCCAATAAGTAAAAATGCGCAGGAGTAACAGGAAGTGAAAACGCGATCAGGACATACGTCTGTACAAAACCTCTAGTTAAAACTATAGTAATTAGAAGGATGTGGAACAATCCCTTGGTCCACTAAGTAACTGAATTCATGTTAGTTGGTCGACACGTGTACTTAAAATGTAGAGTCACGCTAAGCCGGGCGGAAGAGCGACCATTCAGCGGTTTCAAAACTCTAGCGACAATGGGTAACTTCCTGACTAGTGGTCTAGTTATACTCACCTATAATAGAGTTATACTTTCAATTGACACTTACAGTGTTAATGTTTATGAAAATAAAGAAGCTAAAAGTTATACTTGGGTGGGATTTGAACCCACGACCACTCGGTACGCCGAAGATCGTGGGTTCAATCCCACCTGAAGTGTTACTTTTAGCTTCTTTATTTTTCATACTTCCAAAGTAAATTAAATGGAAATGTCTGTATTATAAAATTTAAAGGATTGGAATTTGGTCCTTGGTCCACTATGGAAATCAATTCCTGTTTGTCGATAGACAGACATGTAACGTACAAAATCACACTAACTAAGTCGGGATGCGAGCGGGACCATTCTGTGGTTTGAAAACTTTACCGTCAACGAGGTTAATCTTCCTGAATAGAAGTCTGGTTATACTCAGATTTTCCGTTTAGCAGTAAAGTCAATGTACTTTAAAAATTAATCAAAAGTGGTATAAATGTTTGAATTACATATTTTTACATGTTATGTTATTTATGAGCAAAAAATTATTCAACGATGAACGAAGATAAATACTTATTAAATAAAAATGAACACACAAAAGTTATGATTGTACCTGATTGTACCTGTAAGTTATTATTTATTGTTATGCTATGGGTACTTAAATACACTCATTTAAATAGACTGTATAAAAGTAAATAAGTAGATTAAAGTTTTGTTGTACACAAGTTATTTTGAAAGTCTGAATTTATTTTACGGACTGAGTCGCCTATTAGCTGTGCTATTAGTAAGTTTAATGTTGGTAAATCCTTAAAATCTCTTACACACAGAAAGTTTAATTAATGTATTCTCTTGGCGTCACATTGTTGTGAAGTCTCTAAGCGTATGTAGTTTTGTTTTAATAACATTGTTATTGTTTTTGTTTGGAATTTGTTTTGTAATCAGGTGACGACGTCTTTTTACGAACTGAAGTTAATAAGTAGAACAAATATTCACTTAAGATAGATTAAGATTTGTTTATTTCATTTATCAATGTCATAGCCTCATTACAATAATAATAAAAATATTCAATAATAATAAAATACCAAGAAAAAATATCGTCAAATTATAAGTTATACAATAGTAACAAAAGTATTACCTATATGTCAAACAGAGATATAAAATAAAAACTAGTTTTACACGATTTAACACTAATTATTTAAAATATTTTCAAAGCGACAATCCAATTTAGCATAATATGACGATGAATTCAAATATGAAAATTTTTACGTGTAAATATCATAAATTTCACTGCAAACTACTGGATCGTGAGCAATATACTAAACCAGTCTAGCTTACATGCAAGCTGCGTGGACATTGTTTTTTATTTTGTGTCTGGTACAATAAGTAATTATTAATTGTGTGATTTTCTTTGATTTCAGGTACTGTACCTGACCTTACAATTATGATTATGATTAGGTACATAGTAATAATGTATTCCTGACTGAATAGCGACATCCAAGTTATACTGGCATTTTAATTTTATTCAAAGCTCGTCATATTTTCATGATAATTATTGAATGAATATTATTTCATGACATAAGGATTGTTCCCAGTTTGATTAGGATAACGTAAACTACCACCTGAATATCTGAAAAGTAAGTTTTGTGCTTCGCTGGCACGCTCAACCAAGCTGATATATCTGACATTGTTAGGCCGTAATGATCGGCTTATTTGGATGTCGACTAGAAGTTTCCCTCGAAAAAAATAATGGCTGTATTAAATACAAGAAGACTTCGTGTGAAACAGTAGCTTTTATGACCACGTTCCTCGTACAAGTGCAATTGGCTATAAAAACAAGATAAAACGATACCTCGATGGACTAGTTTATTACCTCGGTCAATGTAATGGAAAGGGTCCTTATGTGGGAAGGTTAATAAGTTATTGTTTTGTTTTATGGGTGAATTAGCGAGCGTCGGTGTCACTTTGTTGAAATATTCGTGAAATTGAATTATTAGCAACCAGCCTTGGAATTCAGCCAATCCGTATGACATGTTTCTGTCTCTAGGTAACTTAGTTAAAGACGAAGTTCACCAATAACAATCAATTAGGGGTTGGATAAGGTTTGTATCAGGAATGCTTAGATACTTGTGTTGGGAATCAGTTCAAATATACAGATCGAAAGCTTAAGGCTCGGATCACTGACTCAACTCCGTTGAGACTTCTGATGCTATTGATCAATTCTGTAGTTGACAAAGCCAGTATAATTTCTATTTTACTTGTGTTTTGTAGTAAATTATGATTATGACGAATAATCTATTTAAATCTTTATGCCAACTTTGATGGTTTTTGTACTATAGTTCTATTATTTTTTTAAACTGTTTTTATTATGGTTAGCTTTTTTATTAGTTAGTTCTATAGTTAGTTAGCAACAAAATTCATTTATCTCAGAAATAATTATGTAGTAATATTTAATAATATCTAGGTAAGTAATATTTTTTTCGCCGTAAGCACTTCAGAAAATAGGTCAATTTAGGTGACAATGCGATGAGACGAGACAGAATCCCAACTGTCCACCTCCGCCAGTTATCTTTCCGCCTGAGCACGTTCTGTTTGTTCTTACAATGAACGACCTTGATATTAAGTCTTGGTCACATTGGAAAGGCAGACGAAATTATAGAAATATAAATAAAAACTTTATTCATTATCTGCCTGACCATATTACAAAAATTAAAAAAAAATAAATGACGTGACAGATTGTTTACCTTTATTTAAGTACCTATTTGGAAATATTATAGTAACTGGTAACACTATTTCATAGTTCGGTTTAAAAAAAACTATTCTAATATGAGCAGAGTTACAAATCTGTGTGTAAATCTACAGCTTTTAAATTTTCAATAAATTCTAGTCACGTCCTCGCCAAGCCTAGGTCACAGGTGGGAGCTGGCAGTTATCCAAGAATTTGAATTGTAATCCTACATTATGTGAGCCAGTAGGAAATTTAAAATTGTGTAAAGGGGTCTCACTACGCGTATACGTAACACAGGGCGCTTTTCCACTAGACGTCACGTCAACGGCAACGGCGACGGCACGGCGACGATCACGTGACAATATCTATGGGAATCGATGACATGCCGTGACGGTGGGTAAAAGAATGTCTTTCTTGTGGCCAAACTTTGTCTTCTTTTGTTGAGTGGTAAAACTCTAATAATAGTTATAATAGAATTTTAATTTATGGCGCATTTTATCTGCTGGATGTATCTACAACAACTTTTTTAAATTACACAGGTTGATAATATTAGAGAGCTCTCATTCTCATGTGCGGATGCCGCAAATATTTGTATTCCGGACCCCTTTCACGAAATCGGTTATGTTGATGTTAATACCGAAATGAGGGACTCAATATTTAAAGTACTCTCAGTCAGAAGTATAATAGGCGGTTCAAAACCTCTATCAGGCCAGTAAGTCCGACACAAAAGAGTTTAAGGTGAAATGATGTAATGCGCGCCTGACCTCGGCTGATAACATAAGAGAGCTCTCATTCTCATGTGCGAATGCCGCAGATGTTTGTGTTCCGACCCTTCTCACGTGGTCGGTTATGTGGATATAAATACCGACATAGACTAACACATAAGGGTTACGACATCTCGAGTAGAGGCATGAGTTGGGTTTAGAGTCTTAAGTAGTTTTCAAGTACATACTTAGCTACTCGTGATAGGATTCAATCATTTCCGACCTGCAGCGGCTGTGGTGGCCGTATTTTTGGTGCTGTATCTTTCTTGGAAATCACCATGTAACATGTTGCGTTTTATCTGTTCTAAATATAAAGAAAATAACAACTAGTTTATTTATTGGAACATATCTTAGTGGTATTTTTTCTTGCATCCAATGATAGTGGTAATATTTAACCTCCATTTGCCTACTTATTAAGCATTGTCAAATATATAGAAATAAAAGCGCCTTCGGGATTAATGTCACATTAAAATTCCGTCTGTTCTAGCGGAATGGTCTCACGTACCTCACGTGCGACTAATACAGGTATCGATTATACAGGATGTGAGGGAAACACTACGATCCTTTAAATTTAATGTTCTACTAATAAAAATAAACAATGGCTTATGCTCATCTCTTTCAAACAGGAAGACACTACGAGTGTATAAGAGAAAAGGTCTTTACTGTCAACAGAATTAATAAAAAGTCGCTTTTTAAACCCTGTATACATAACACGCCGTATAACATACCAAGACGCGGAATGGAACTCCATTTCTGCATACTTCATTTCTTATAAGTAATAACTATCCGCCTCCACGTGACGAGTATATTATTGGATTTTCCCGCAGGAATGCATTATTTTGTCACTATCATGAAAGTTAATAAAAATCTTCAGTTTTATTTAATTTTTCATAACACGCTCTTAGCCAAGTTTTATAAAAATATATTTCATTGTGTATTAGCGGTTCAGACGCGCTGATTCACCCCATGAAAGCTTTACCATGTTTTCTCCATGAAACCTTTCTATTGTTGAACCTCACGCCGGAACTTGGACTATTATGAGGCACGTATAGGTGAGAGTCCCTGAGACGTATATTGTAATGTATGTCCTCAAAATGACAAATTCGTTTCTTTTTAACTTGGAATAGGTTAGCTCTTGACTCTAGGCACAAAGGTCAGCGATGACCGTGACAGAGTCAACGATAGAGCGAGCTAACCCAGAAGACGCCTCTAAAGGCACTGGTAGTCTCACGCACCGACGGAACACAGCAAGCTGTTTGGCACCGGACTCCGGTAAGAGGGTGGTCGCGAGCCAGGCGGCCCCTTGCGGAGCCTACCACCGCTTTCATTGCTGAAGAAACTAGGAAAAAAATATATAGCAGATTGGTTTGGGAGATCGACATTTATAAGATGCTGTTTACCATCTGTACTAAAAGTATACTGATTCAAAGATCTGCCTTGTCCATGTATTGTCATAATTAAAGCAATACTGAATATAAATGTGTGTTTAAGGCAAAATGTTTTATTTATTTCTCGGTAATCACGTAAAAGAAAATTAATTACCGGAGTAAATGAGCTTCCTCAACTAAAATTAGCTCAATTACATTTGGCCTGCATGTGACCTACATCTCATAATTGCCAATTAATAATAAATTACTTACGCCATCTAAACTCATCACGGCATACTAATAACATAGGTGTATAAAGACGTATTGTGTGTTTATTAAGACATGTTTAATAACCGTATGTTGTGTGCAGAGCTCACTAATTGAGAAACCACCCTTATTACATAATATGGATAAACATTTAAAACACCTAAGACAATTTGTTTGTAGATATTGCTATGTGTACTGTCCTTTATAGATTAGAAAAAAAATAACTACACAGAAATAAGGTAAAGAAATTACTCTTTCGTATTTAAAAACATAATAAAATAAACTAAAATAAGAGAAAATATACTTTAAAACGCAAAAGCTTTTTAAGGACTAATTTTGAATAGCAGTTAGGTCGAATGAATCCCAAGACGTTAAACTAATATTTCTTTTGCGCTTTTACGTATATTTTGATAAGTACTTTGGGCGTATAAAGGTGAGGAAATAGCAGCTATTTCCTTAAGCACTTTGGGGCAATTTATTTGCTCTTAAATTTGCATTGATGGACTGGAGTTATATAAATATAAAATGAACAAAAATAAATATAATACAAGTATTTATTACATTACTATAAGTAGTAACTTATTAGTAATCTGTGCTATAAGTACTATGTTAAAATAATCCGTTCTCTTGTGACATTGTGCTCGTAGAGTTTACGTAGCGTTGTGCTACGATTACTGTTTACTACGCCGTAGTCATATTGTCTTATTATATTTACCATAAATATGTTATCTGTTTGATACGAAGAACAACTTTGACCCTCGATTACATCAGAAAAATTTTCAAAACAATATTTTTCGATATTTTCATTTTGCGATCGACATAGTATTATTATTCTCTTATTTTTAATTAATAATAGGCAAACCATTTGTCTGCCATCTCACCTGATGAAAAGTGATGATGCAGACGATGATGGATCATATTTGCCTAGATAATGCCTATTCACTCTTGCCTTGAAAAGGCCCAGGTTATAACGTTCCGGAAACAGATCCGCAGGCAGGGAGTTCCACTCCTTAGCCGTTCACATTAAAAATGTTAAAGCGATGCGCTTTGTGCGAATATTTGGTACGTCCACAACGTAAGTATGGAATCAATAGTGCGACATCTGTCGTATAATTTATGAAGTTTACGAGTAGTTCCTAGTGTTTTCTTGTTCTGAGTTACTTGCTGTCCGATTATTCGCCAACTGTTAGCTACACGAATTTGTGGTGTTTATTTTAGTAAAATACTGTTGGACTTGATGATTAATGTACTAAATATGGCCCAGAACTTCTAGCCTGTGTCTAGACATTTATCTCTGGACAGTGGACAATATTAATAATAGCTGCGTCCATTTTCGTCCATTTACACAATGAGTATCCGATAATCTACCATGTTATAGGTACTTATAATAATATAATATGACAGAAATATTGATACAAGTTTCATAATCTTCTTAGAATTTATCTTATGATTTCACAGAATAAAGAAAGATTTGAGCAAAGATTTGTTTAGGTACACACATTTTGAAACAACAACAATTTCCCATTTCTAATAATGAAATATTTATCTTTTTGCATTGTAGAAACACTTTTATACTGTAGATATTACGCTCTTGAATAGTCGCATCGCGTCGTTTACCGTTGTGAACTGACCCTTAGATTTCAAAATAAGGTTAGTACACAAAATGTAAAGTTCATTTATTTACCAAAGCATACCAGCACGACACATTTCTAGTGGTAAAATATTTAAAATAAGGACACGAAGCGCTTAGGAACAAGAAGGTAATTAATTTAAGTGGTAAACCTTGGGTTTATCTTTCCTGCGCCCGTCACTGCTCTGCGGTGCGGATAAGACGGTAGGCACCTAATCTCCTAAATGCTCGTCTTTTTTGTACCAAAATATTCCTACTTAACCTCCTTCAGAGAAAGATGGCGATTACTCCACCGACAAAGGGTCCAGCACTTTAATTTAAGAAGAAGAACCTCCTTCAGTCAGTTCAGTCTCTGGGGAATAGATATATATGACGCCAATTTTAGGTATTCCAACCTCATGTTTCATTAGCTATCTGTAGGTACGCCTTACTAGCGAAGAACCTGGAAATCCTTACCAACGAACTATTTCCGACAGTTTGCTACTTAGGCCCGTATTAATCAAATTTACTGTAGAAATGTCATTTCAGTAAAATATGACCTGTCAAACCCATACTTAATATTGCTCTCAATCTCAAGATTGGTTTATAAATACGAGCCTTAATTTACTTAGAATATACTACGCTGTTAAATAACATGCGATTTACCCATGTAAAGATAAATCACTGGGACAAAAAGAAGGAAGTTACGAGTAAATACTTTGCAGGGCACTTTTTATGGGCTTCCGTAATAATGGAAATATTTCCAATACCTATAAAAAATCTATACATATTATAAAATAGTAAATTATGACGTCACATTTTAGTAAATATTGACTAATATGTACATATTTTTCATATCAGATTCAAAGACTTTACATTTTAATATGTGCTTGCGCGTCTGAAGATATGAAGCGCTTTTACGACCTTTCATTCGAGTAGTAAGAAATATTTGTTATACTTTCTTCTTTGTACGATCCCCTTCCTACATATTATTCTTGTCGATAAAACATCGAAATTTCTTCTCAACTTTCTTTCATCGAATTTTCTCGGCAAACGTATTTACGTTATATTTATAAAGAAACAGTGAGCGACACAGGATTACTCAGCGATATCCCTCCTGGATTTGATTTTCGAACGCTTTTGTCGTGATCTTGAGTCCTATATAAATACGCCCCCACGGTGGAGAAACAAAGAACGTACATATACGTGACGCAAATAAACGTGATTCTACATTTTCTTCAATTCTACAGCGTAAGTGCAAATTAGTAAAGTTTAGGGGTGTCTTTACGATAACGAAATACTGAAGAAAAATTTCCAAGGATCGAAAAAATAATTGAACCTAGATTCATAGACGTCAATTTCATATGGCACCTTCTTCTTTCAAGCTTTCTTTTAAGCTTTCCACTCAACATTTTGATTTTAATTATGATTATTTATACTGAAATTAATAGGTACCCTTGATAAATACTTAATTCCACAGCAACATTTAGTTTATAAGCTGTTGATGCTCCGTAAAAGAATACAGACGTAAGTAGGCAGGGTTTATTTGTTTAAATTCAGTCTTCTTTTTAACCGACTTCAAATTCAAAAAGAGGAGGAGGTTCTCAATTCGGCTGTATGTTTATTTTTTGTATGCAAATTTTGCCACCCTAAACTCGATAGCCAATATAAAAGATACGTGCAAACTTGGCCGTTATTATTAGATTCTCGGGCAGATCCCTCCCGGATTTGATTTGGAAACGCGCCGACGTCACGGAACAGGATGTTAGCCGAAACTTGGCATGAAATATGAAACCGGGATATTGAGCGGAAGTCTGAATTTACACAAGTTTGCTTTCAAACTTAGCATTTTACGGCTCTTATGATATGAGTTTTGAGGAAAATTCGAAATTAATATATTAAATTTTTAGTATCGTATCCGTACCTAATCGATGTTATATTGTATTGTACTTTTTTCAGACAATATTCGTGAAGAATGAATGGTTTGTCAATAGGGTTTGTAGATGGATTACCTACTTACTTGATTCCTGGAGAGTATTTTTAAAAGACATCTTTCTTTTACATTTATTTTTTAAGTAAAGTTTTCGTAATTCCCAAGAACGGTTAAAAAATTAGGTATTTTCCTATTGTGTTAGATAACTCTAAACCAATGAAACCTCATAACGTTCAATTTACTCATACTTATCAAATGTCTGTAACTAAGTCTGTAACTCTCAAACTCGTGGGAATACAGCACACAATATTAGAAACGAACAAACATTGTTGGGTAACAATAACATAGATCTGAAATCCATGGACTACGTAAGAAGGTAATCTATTTTATTACGCTTAATTTTACGACGATGAAACATCGTAAGTATTGTAACAGACGACGGTACAACGGTGGAACAAGAGAAAGCTCTTTGCTTGACACCCTTTTTAAAGAAGGCTGCTCTTCTTGGATCATACTTATGGTAAGTATGATGGTTCTAAAGTGAAAAATATTTTTCCTTTACAGTTATTATGGTTAATACGCAATACACAATCGGTGAAGATTCGGTTAAATATTTAGTCCGTGGTTCCTAACATACGCAACGCAAACAATTTTGCGGGTACACGCAAATGTAGGGGAGACCGCTCGTCTTTTTCATGCAAGCATTTATTACAAATACCACATATTGTCACTTCAGCAAACGGGATCTTTCCCACTTGGATGGGTATAAAACGCGAAATCGGCATAACTATGTGCGAGAGAGATCAAAGAATGATTTAGGCAGTTTTTCTTGTGATTCAGCGGTATCACAGCAGGTTTTTTATTGCGGGTTTTCGAGTCAATGAACTTCTTTAGGCATATGGTAAATTTTCACTGCAACTGCAAGACAAGCCTTCCTGTAAAACAACATAATTAACTATCATGTGCCGCCAATGTAAGAATGTCCTTGAAAACCTAATTACCGTCATCATCATCAGCCACAACAGTCCACTGCTGGACATGGGCCTTCCCAAAATTGAGGGTATATGCCATACTCACCACGCTTAGCAGGCGGGTTAGTGACCGCAGTAGAAGTTTTCATTCACAGGGAACGCTGCTGCCCATTTCCTGGATCTATCCCTTAGTCGCCTTTTACGACACCCGCAAGAAGTTATGGGGAGATGCTATTCTAACCCGGCACCACACGGTTATAATAGCGTACCACAAACTGATATGAGTTGCTCAGTCAAAGAAAATGAATAACTTCCTGGAACTGGAAAAAAAAGACTTAAAAAAATGAAAAGCAAAGAAAAAATCATTTCCTGAAAGAATTTACTGGTGAAAGTTACTCTGTTTTATTGTCTGAGCAACCTTTATCAGTTTGTGGTACCCATACCAGGTACAGACCCGGTATACGGAAAATAGAAATTAAACCTACTTTCATTATCCCACTATTGCTTAAGTGCAGCAGTGCAATAGAATTAGAAGTAATAAATAAAGAGGGGTACTGCTTTACAACGTGTAATAAGGATTAAAGAACCGAGTGGGTAATTTCAAAAGATCGCTCTATAAAGCCCCTATTACACCTAGGAGTTCTACACCGGGTATTAAAACTCAAAGTAGTTAAACCCATTTAACAATTTTCTTGTCTACAATTTTCTGAAAACTGAGTATTATTGTCTATCTCGTTATTTAATACGGACTATTTATCTGGTAACTTAACTACTATTATGAAATTTTATTGCATTTATTTTGAAAAAATATTCAAAAAATATTAAATTGGGGTGCCGTACACCAATGGAACGGCACCCACCACGAATCGACGTCGCGGAAAACCCCGTCGCGATGTTCACAGCCTACCACGACTTGTGTGGGGAATTTCAGCTGGGCAGGGTTTGTGCTATTATTGCCCAAGTTCCACTCTAGGTAAACCCATACCACCCCCTGAATTCACATAATTTGTAGATTGATTGAAGAGTGCGACTCTTCCCTTGAGAAGCCTCGCTATTCTCCCACAGGTATTATAGGTTGTAAGATGAGACTATTCCAGTTATGTGGAGCGATTACGTGACTCTATCCCGAGTGCCGGCACGTTCCACCTTTAACACTGGTTCAGCCCTCTCTACTGACATTTTTTTGTTTAAAGTGGATAATGCGATAGGAACTACACACAGCCAAGAGAGACTAGGTAAAGTTCGTTTATCTAACATTCCGATAGCAACTTATTTTGCGGCCCATAAATTGTTTTTTCTTTGCAACTGGGAAGAGGTTCAATTTTCGCAACAGCAAATTATAAGTTTGTTACAAACATAATGTTTGCTGTTACTAAATATGAATTTCTTTTAAGTTGTAACATAAAAGTAATTACTGAGCCACAATTAAGCTGGTATCGATAAGTTAACTTTAAATAAACGAACTTTTCTAAATTAACATTCGTAGCACTTTGCTACGGCGTAGCAAATTGCCTTTGAAGGGTTTAATTGATTGTAAGCAACAGAAAATACAAAATATTTAATAATAAATAAGTTAGAGCTGCGTCAAAATTAGCGATGTGCCTTTGTCTAGAAACCTAGGATTACTCTTAATACCTTCACAAAATGTAAACTATACAGAAAATAACATTTAGTTAGGACCTCAAGCTCCAATATTTCTTCTTGCTCTTGACCGATTTATGTTTAGATGTTATGTGTTTATAGAGTGGTTTATGATAAGATCGTATGACTGTGGTGGAGTTATCGCAAAGAGGTAACGCGTCAATTTAACACAGCTTTTGACATGCGGTGAACTCTTAAAACGATTTTATAAAGTAGAGAATATGATGTAGTTGGTTAAGCATAATTTGTTTCGCAATGTTATGACCTCTGACTCTGACTACAACATTTCTTCTCGCGCTTAATCAAATTATGTTAAGGCATGTTTACAGTGACTTTGATAAATTACAGTGCGGGTTCACGATCACGACATCGTATCACTGCGGCGTCGTGGCACGGAGGTGACGCGTCACATACTGAGTTGACACTTGACACCGCCTTTGACGACCGCGTCAGAAGCAGGCTCTTTTTACGAAACCGTTTTATGTAGTAATGTGGCTAAAAAGCCTATTCCCTGAGCCCCAGTAGTGAGTAAGTAAGTAGAGTAATTTCCAAAGGTCATATCGTCACAGATTACTTACTTATTTATGAGCGCGGCGATATCGTATACCATCTTTCAACGGAATTTGACAATCAAGACTGACATGTTTTGTGGCGAGTACATTTTTGTTTCTTGGCAGTAGTTCAAACGAAACGAAACAGCATATCATAACTTGTCAAAAACATGCGTTATGCTGTTTCGAAATTCGAATTTCTTTCAAATTATAAAATCAAAACAATTTATTGGCCGTAAAAGACGTTGGTATTGGTAAATTTCAGTAAAATTAGGTACGCGTACAGTTCGGCTAAAAATCATTTGTTTTTCTTAAATCTCGAGTTCAATTACAAATTCAATTATAAAATGAAAAGTTAACTCACTGTAAGACCTATCTGCGAGAGAGAATGCAAATTTTGATTTGATTCCAAATTGCTTTCTTTGCTGCGTACAGAATGTATAATTATTTTAAACTGAAGTTTTAACGCTTAAACTTAACAATGTTTTAGTAGTTTTGATTTACTAACTTCTATGTCAAGTCATTGCTAACAATATAAAAATATTAGTAGCGAAAGAAAGACCAAAGAAGAAAACTAAAACCATTTCGAAAGAAGAAAGTTTACTTACTTCACAGAAATGCTTCTTTGACTGCAATTCCGTAAAGGTGAGTTGTATTTGTATCGAAGTATTGAATTCCCTTCTTCAATGCACAACCAGTGCAACCACTATCCATTTATTCTAGTTTCCATCGAAACGTTTATTTGGTCAACGAAAAAGAGTCTTATTGCACTCTAACTTAACTTACTTGGAATAAAAATATCTGAATAACGCAAAAGTATGCACAAAAGACAGTCTCCTAAAAGGCTATTCATGACTGCCTGTCTGAAATGTTTCAACGATAATGGTATCTTTAGTTCTTTCAAAAGGACCACCGGTCTTCAAGACAAGATAAATAAACGGATATGCTTTGTGAAAGATCCCGTGAAAGACAGGTAGTTAAGTAATATGTATATTTTGTATATTCAGAGGCAAAAGCGAAATACATATTATGTTTACTATGGTTATGGTTATGACATGACTCTTATTATAGTTTAAATTAAATCATGGTTTATTTTAATTCTATAAATAAGCACCAACAATCATTTAACGACGTTTCATTTCATTCATTGTTTCCATTTAATGAATAGATTTAGAAAATGTAATCCACTTTTCCTACTAACTGTACCAACATGGCGGCTTATACAGATGTGTTATGGAGGAAAACATAACATCTCAATAAATAACTGCAAGGGCAAATAAATGATGATACGGACATACGAACGGATGTCGTTAACTCTGGAACACATAACGAGGGTGATCAACTGCCGTTTTTTTATTTATCGAGTATACGTGTTTTTCTTTTTGTTTTTTACACCGAGCTAAACATTTTACAACCAATAAATTAAACGTAGACATATTTATAGCTAAGGAAATGCGGAAATCTAATTAGGTTTTAAGTTTTTTTCACATAGCTTGACCATCCCGACAGCAGGTAAAAAAATATATAAACATTATAGGTGCGAATGAGATTCAGGCCAGCGACTTAACTGTTCTTGTGGCGATATTTTGAACTAAAATTTGTCTATGTACACCATGGGTTACTGACAGTAATGGAGCGATTATATTCATGACCATTACTTACTATCTTAACTATAGTGGCGACGCTCTCAGCTGAACAGTATCTCAGTCGCAATGTATTTGTAAAAAATACTATAACATTATAAGCGGAAAGAGAGCGTTACCTTTTCCGTTTTATTTTTAAACGGAGGGAATCAGTCTCTGCCTTTGTATCAGTCTATCATGCTTGTTGGTCTACAATCTTGTGCGTAGTACGAAATGTTTTTACCTTGTAAAAAACAACCAAGCATTCGATTTAAGCTTCCGTAGCCTCGTATTTCCGCGCGGTTGCGTCTGCCACGCCGAAATAGCTCGATAAAGGGAACTACGTAGTTTTAAAATCGGTTACGTAGTGGTTGCTTTGGTTTACAATTTATCGATATGGGACTACTGATGTTACTGATAACAATTAACTGATAATAAGCTGTACCTATTGTGTCGTCATTCTTTATGTATTGTCAATTTCATGTAACTTGTGTACAATAAACAAATAAATAAATAAATATGAAAAATTGAAACTCTTTTATAACATTAGAAAGTAAAGACCATTAAAAATTAATTAGATAAAATGATAGGTATCTAAAAACTATTAACAGGTAAGACTGGACGCAAGACAAGAAATTGTTGTCATCGTCAATAATTTAGACGACCACAACGCAGACATACCTACCTTAAACCATTGCTCCAGATCTAGATAGGTACATATAGATGGTTTGCCATCCTGGAACCTTCTACATAAAGATTTTGATATTAACTTAATCATAGTGCCAAGCAGCTTTCTGTATTCTGAGTGTGCTCGCTCTATGGTCGTCTCTCTATACTATAGCCAGAGACAACAGTATTCTATTGCAAATGAAAATAATGAAAATAACACAAAAGTTTAGTGCATTTCTAAACAAATACTTTTGCTTACCGAGCAATACAACTGCATCCGAAGAAACGGTAATAAAACTAGTGGAGCTCGATCTATCTCGTCGCGCTCAATATCGCACTGGCACTCAATCCATCTAGCTTAGAACGAGTGAGGAATTGTAAGAAGCAAAGGAATTGAGAGGTCTTTTAAACTTCCATTTAATACACATGTGATCCATTTCGTTTGTAACAAAACTTATTTGTAAAGAAGACACGTGTATTGTAAAATCGATGACTACTTCGGATTTCATAAGCTTTATATCTTTAGTTAGATACATAAAGTATCTAAGTGTATCTATAGGTACTTATGGATAATAAAAGATAAATAAGTATTATTTGTTGATATTATACACGTCACACACATAGGCTCGTATTTATAAAGCGATCTCAAGAGTGAGAGCAATATTAAGTATGGATTTGACAGATCGTTTTGTACTGAAGACATTTCTGATACGAACTCAAACTTGCTGTCACTCTTGAAAGCTGATTATAAATACGGGCCATAGGATCTTCTAATTCTGAGGACAACTAATAAAATGAACCTATTGTGTATATCTGTACTTTCTGTGAGCCTAACAGTTAGAGCCTTTGTTTTAACCTAATCTGGAATACTGTCTGTCTGAACACATTGAATCCCATACTTAGTCAATAAATACTTACGGGTTTCTCTGTGTATGAACATCAAAGAGAAAACACTGTTTATCTCCCTTATCGTAATACTGAACGAATTAATCCAAAGCCCATATTCTATTCTCTTTCATTCCGATATTTTATTTATTTAATAAAGGAGGTTTGGTAGGCTTAGTGGCGCCCCCAAAAGTAATAAATGTATTGTGTTGTGTCTCAAATACAAAAAATATTATGAATAATTTACATTTATCGCAATTAAAATATTTTACGTTGTGCGCAATTCGTAACAAATAAATCTTGTTCTCATGGGAACCACAGTTGTTCCTTTGAAGTGCAAAAGTCAATTTATTAAACTTCAGAACAAGTTTGAAACCCTTAGCATTTAATACATACATAAAGTCACGCCTTTATCCCTTACGAGGTAGGCAGAGCGTAAAACGCCTCGTAAAAGGCGCCTTTGCCACGTCTGACAAAAAATTGAGGGCAATTTGAGATTGTAATTTGTATCGCTGTAGTGACAGGTTGTCAGCCCAATACACTGTAACCCTCGAACTCGAATCCCTTTTGCTGACTTCTACAGCATGCCCGGGAGGAAAGGCAGCTGAAACATTCTATGTTTTTCTAACGCTCCCAGTCCAGCATGGAAGATTTAGCATTTAATATCCAGTGAAATATATCTCCATCAGACTTATACCGCAGCTGTCTATAGAATATTTGAGAACTTTCTCCTTGGGGACAGATAAAGACGGGATAAAAGTGTCCTGAGGGAGAAGTAATCCTGGATCTTTAGAAATTTCGATTGAAAACGTTTTAATCGCGGGTTGAAGACAGGAAAGGACACGGTATTGATAAAGTAGGTATTAGGACGCATTTAGTGGGAAGTGGTTTTACCGTTCTTTAAATAGTGGGAGATCAGTTATGAGAACTACCTATACATACAAATACAAGAAATCACGTCTGACCCGATATCAAACAGGGATTCATAATTCTACTTATTACCTACGCAACTTAATCAACTTCCGGTATGGTATTTATCAAAGCAGCAGATATGAAACGAAACTCAATTTTCCGTCAACTTGATACGTTCGTAATGCCAGTCGCTTTCAACATACGATTTATTAGTACGAGCTAACTACTAGATCCAGCAAACACTCATTAATCGTAAAAGGGATAGAAATCTAGCCGGTGCGGGCGCGACAGGAGAAAAAAATGCAGTATAACTACTATGTTAATTGCAACAGAACTTTCTGGACATAAATTTCCCCAAAGAGTAGGTAATTCTAATTATAGTATTTTTATCTGACGACTGCCGCTCGGCCACACTTGTGGTTGTACGTACGGAACGGATACACACCTGCGTGTGTGTGATTATAGGTTTACTTTGGCAAACTCACGCACACTAAGGTAATGTGCGTGTGGGTACATTTCATGGTACTTTTTCATACACAAGTAGCGCAAAGCGGCAGTCGTGAGATAAAAATACTATAATTAGAATTACCTACTCTTTGGGGAAATTTATGTCCAGAAAGTTCTGTTGCAATTAACATAGT